>JZKD02S1724065.1:88211-101205 GCA_000966675.3 Picea glauca
AATATTGTTGGTGCCACTCCACGAACCTCGCATGGGTTCCTCTTCTTTGACTCCAAGTGCACTATTCCCAATATGTTATCCTCAAAACCAACATGCCAATATAGGGGAAAGGGATCGATTGTATAAGGAGGATGGATGTAAGGGAATGTCGAGGATGAAACTCATAGAAGAATGAAAAAAAGGGTGTTGGCCCTCGACCAAGTTTTGGAGAACCTTGGTTGTGTTTGACCATTTTTGGGACTTTGACAGGCGAGCCGAAGACGAAGTTCCCAAGCGAAGCGGAGATTGTGGGATATTGCCCCCTTTTTGTGGGCTTTATGGGTTTAGGGCTTATGTAACGGGTATGGGATGTCGGCCCATGGTTTTACCCATGCTTAGGCCCCATTTTTAAATGTATAAATAAGTAACTAGGCATTGTAAGAAGCATAATATCATATCTAAGTTGGCTTTGTGCAAGATATGTAAAGGTTGCTAAGTGTGATTAGTTGTGAAGCCTCCATGCATACTAGGTGTTGAGAACTTGCAGAGTTAAGTGCAAGTGATTGTAAAAAGGCTCTGTGTTGTGCCAAACTCAGTGAAGGAGGATCTGGCAAAGTGCACACATATCTCTTGTCCTATGCAGAGTTGGTTTTGTGGATCTGTGCATGTAAGAAGATTGACAGAAGATAATAAAGAAGACGAAGAGTTGGTGAACGTAGCCCCATCCTGGGGGTGAACCATGTATATCCTGTGTTGTGATTACTTTGTGTTATTGACGTGATTTATGCTTAGTGATGAATCTTTATGTATGTTAGATGCATCTGATGTAGTAGCTTAATGCTTAATAACATGAATGCATTCTAGATATGTTTGATGCTATGTGCTAAATGGTTAGATATGCTTAGATCTTGTTGAATATTGCGTTGTTATGTAATTAGGGTTTTAACCTACACCGTGAATAGGGGTTAAAGGACGATGAATGTTAATTGCTAAGTGCTCTGTTAAGTATTGTGATCACATATCTGTGTCCTTGCTATATTGTAGAAACTTGAGTCCTACAACCCCCTGCCTCTACCTCGGGTGAGACTTCATTTGCTTCACAGGTGTTGCCGAAAGGGCCGGTATTTAGGGTTTTGTTGGTGTGTTGTTGAAGCGTTGAACCCTGGGTCTGCCCCTGTGCCAACAAATGGTTCCATTATCGGGACCTAAAACTATGATTGTTGGGAACTAAGGAAAAGAGAAAGCTCTATGCATAGATCTGTTGCAGTAGTGCACAATACTCTACTTGACTTGTGAAGATCTGTGCTAAGAAGAGAAGTCCGATCTGAAGAAAAGAGGTAAGATCTTAAATATTTGTGCACTGATAAAGGTACGATAAGTGGAATTTTTTGTCTCGAAATAATGGATCTAGGTATGTTTGATAGATTTCGTCCTAGTATGAAAACTAGGGTACAACTAGAAAAAAGAAGATATGATATGAATAGATCTGATGGAAATAGTGAAATATATGTTATTCCTATGCATAGAAATAATTTTTGGACTAACAAGTGGATGCAGGATCCCATAAATATTTTTTTGCATCCCAGAGTGCAGTACAAGAAAGGTTGGGGATCGTTTAAGATAAAGAGAGGATTGACTCTTTGTTATCGTTGCAGATGACCAGGACATCTTGCTAAGGAATTCCCTAGTAGAGGTCCTATTTTCCTTTGTTGTAAATCTGCTGGACTTGAAGTTTTAGATTGCCCTAGAATGATTGCTAAAGTTGAGAAGATGAACATGAAACAAGAAAACCATGAGGAAGGTAAAGAGACTAAGAATATACCAAAGAACCAGAAAGAATCAGAGGTTATATTATTATAGATGAAATAAACACTAAATGATCACAGAGACATCAGTTTACCAGAGATCTTAAAAGAGAAGTAGTGCATAGAAACACATGTGAAAATTATGCCAAAAAGTACTTGGGAAATTTTGGAAAAGCTTGCTATGATTCCTTCATTGGGAGGAATAGGATTGTTTAAAGGAAAGATGATAACCCTATGTGGAAGACTTACTCATGTACCTATGATTTCTCATGGAACATTGATCGAAGAAGAATTCAAGGTCATTAAGTTTGTTGAGAACAATGATCCTTTTGCACTTTTGTTAGGAAGGACTTGGATTGAGAGAGATCATATCCAAAGGAAAGAAGAAGAGGAAGCTATAGAAAAAAAAATGCAAGAATTAAGGGATTTCATGGGTAGGATAATAACGCGCTTAATAGAAGAACACAAGGACAAGTCGAAGCAAATGAGGGCCAAAAACCTGGCTGTCGAATTTGAAAGAACACAAGAAGGCTTAAAGAACTTATCCATGCAAAAGAGAAGAGCACCTAATCCAGAAACAATAAGAGAAGAAGTATTACCCTCGAGCCCTGTGAAAGACCCCCAACAATGCAAAGTAACTATGCTAAGAAAATATAATAAAAAGAATGGAAAGAGGAATCCAGAGACGCAGATCATCGGAAAGAAAGAAAGAAAGCTCAGTAAGAAGAAAACAAAGCTAGAAAAATTGCAGGAGGTTCCAGAGAGGACTTCACAGAAGGAAGGCTTGCAGAACTTGAACCTCACCGGAATAGAAAAATAACTCAGATTGACACTTCGCCACGACAAATCAATATGACCGTTGGAGGCATCCTGACCGTTAGAAAGATGCTCCAGAATGGATAGAAACATAGTTATTGCCAGAAATCTCTCCATTGGACGGTTGGGACCACGCCATAACAGATGGAATTGTATTGATTGAGGCATTCCTGCTCGTTGGAGGAGTCTGTTACGATGTTTTCTATTTAACCCGTTGAATTTTACACCGAGGATAATTTTTCAAATTGTGATTATCCAAGCCCATAGAGAACTAATTTATTTTGCGCAATGCTTATTGAGACCTCGCCACCCATTCTGCTTACCTTGAGCATTTGTCCACCTATCTGAGACATTTGACCATGAGCGTGCATGTCGAGCAACCTTAGCGTAGTAGAGAAATCCGTCGAAGATATTTTGATTGACCTCATGGATGAGAAGGTCATGTCCGCAGGAGCACATGCCTCATCGACAAAAGGATTTCAAGCCTCCCCATCAAATGCATGTCAATCTAGGCCATCCTGACATGCGACAGAGAAACGAAGAAAACATTGCGACGACTTGACGAACACAAAGCTCATACCATTGGTCCTACCCGACTATATCCTGCCTCTAGCTGGCGCAGTTAGTCATGACAACGTCCCGAGAGAATTCGAATATACACTGATCACTACGTACCTCCCGAAGGGGATACGCACAATTGGACCACAGTTAGGACAGATTTCGACGCTAAAGATAAGTGATTTCAATTTGGGATACCAAAATAATTATGGAATGCTCGAACCACATAAGTATTTGACAAAGACAATGGGGAAGAAGTCAAAGATAATCCCCCAGCCGTGGCCCATGGACATCACAAGATCAACAATCCTTAATGTGATGAAGATACCACACTTTGGTAGACATCATGAGGTTAACGAGTGCGTTAAAATCCTCCTGTCATGCTACCATGGCAGTTACATGTGGTTGGATAGGTGCATGATTGTAGATCCAACACTGATCCACCAGATCACTGGATTGAGCATGCAAGGAACATACCCTCAAGANAGAATTCAAGGTCATTAAGTTTGTTGAGAACAATGATCCTTTTGCACTTTTGTTAGGAAGGACTTGGATTGAGAGAGATCATATCCAAAGGAAAGAAGAAGAGGAAGCTATAGAACAAAAAAAAGAAAGAATTAAGGGATTTCATGGGTAGGATAATAACGCGCTTAATAGAAGAACACAAGGACAAGTCGAAGCAAATGAGGGCCAAAATCCTGGCTGTCGAATTTGAAAGAACACAAGAAGGCTTAAAGAACTTATCCATGCAAAAGAGAAGAGCACCTAATCCAGAAACAATAAGAGAAGAAGTATTACCCTCGAGCCCCGTGAAAGACCCCCAGCAATTCAAAGTAACTATGCTAAGAAAATATAATAAAAAGAATGGAAAGAGGAATCCAGAGACACAGATCATCGGAAAGAAAGAAAGAAAGCTCAGTAAGAAGAAAACAAAGCTAGAAAAATTGCAGGAGGTTCCAGAGAGGACTTCACAGAAGGAAGGCTTGCAGAACTTGAACCTCACCAGAATAGCAAAATAACTCAGATTGACACTTCGCCACGACAAAGCAATATGACCATTGGAGGCATCCTGACCATTAGAAAGATGCTCCAGAATGGATAGAAATATAGTTATTGCCAGAAATATCTCCATTGGACAGTTGGGACCACGCCATAACAGATGGAATTGTATTGATTGAGGCATTCCTGCTCGTTGGAGGATTCTATTACGATGTTTTCTATTTAACCCATTGAATGTTGCACCGAGGATAATTTTTCAAATTGTGATTATCCGAGCCCATAGAGAACTAATTTATTTTGCGCAATTCTTATTGAGACCTCGCCACCCGTTCTTCTTACCTTGAGCATTTGTCCACCTATCCGAGACATTTGACCATGAGCGTGCATGTTGAGAAACCTTAGCGTAGTAGAGAAATCTGTCGAAGATATTTTGATTGCCCTCATGGATGAGAAGGTCATGTCCGCAGGAGCACATGCCTCATCGGCGAAAGAATTTCAAGCCTCCCCATCAAATGCATGTCAATCTGGGCCATCCTGACCTGCGACAGAGAAATGAAGAAAACATTACGACGACTTGGCGAACACAAAGCTCATACCATTAGTCCTACCCGACTATATCCTGCCTCTAGCTGGCGCAGTTAGTCATGACAACGTCCCGAGAGAATTCGACTATACACTGATCACTACGTACCTCCCGAAGGGGATACGCACAATTGGACCACAGTTAGGAAAGATTTCAACGCTAAATATAAGTGATTTCAATTTGGAATACCAAAATAATTATGGAATGCTCGAACCACATAAGTATTTGACAAAGACAATGGGGAAGAATTCAAAGATAATCCCCCAGCCGTGGACCATGGACATCACAAGATCAACAATCCTTAATGTGATGAAGATACCACACTTTGGTAGACATCAGGAGGTTAACAAGTGCGTTAAACTCCTCCTGTCATGCTACCATGGCAGTTACATGTGGTTGGATAGGTGCATGATTGTAGATCCAACACTGATCCACCAGATCACTGGATTGAGCATGCAAGGAACATACCCTCAAGATTTTTACCCAGGGAAGGTTGTAGATCGCACCCTAGCACAGTGAATAAAGGACACCTATGATGATGTGGAGAAAGGAAAGTGGGGCTACAAGGTAGCCTCCATCCAAAATGGCACATTGTGCCTAGCTTACTAGTTGATCACTGGTAAGCTCGCCAGGAAGAAAAAACTGACGTAGGTCACGAGGTTTGTCGTCGACCTCACATGAAAGTGTGTCGAAGGCATGCATATGAAATGGGTGAGCTACCTCGTCAACCAGTTGGATCAAGATTGTCATGAAGTGCATGACCAGGGATACGAGTTTCACTTCAATTGGTTGCTGATTCTCGTTGCCTTCATCACTTGGGAGATGCCAGAGGGAGAAACCTTCCATGAAGTCGAGCCGTCTAAACCACTGGCCATGAGGTTCACTACCCTTTGGTATTGAATCGACATGGTGAAGAAATGGCAGTCCAATGCGGTGTTCCACACCTATTACTTGAAGCTGAAGAGGGCCATTGAATCCTTCCCTCGAATGAATCTGAATACACTTCATAGGTTCAAGCCAATAACGAATTTCCACGTAGACAGACACTTCATTTACATGACTGCGCATGAAGATGAACACAAGGAAGAGCTCCAGTCCTATTACAAACTCACCGAGGAAGATATGGAGGACATAACCAAGGAATGGCCTACATAATTCCTTGTACCAGTCGAACAGACCAAACTCTCCAACCCCGACCTCATTAGAAGTCCTGTAGTCACCCGTGAAGAGTATGATGGACCAGGTAGTAGAAAGAAGAAGAAAAAGGAAGAAGTACATGAAATGCACAATGCATCAGAGGAGACTACACCAGATTCACCTGAAGGGGGAGGAGATGATGAAGTAGACAAATAAGAGGACGGAGGGGAAGAAGACAAGCAGGAATAGGGAAAAGTAACACCGCCTAAAGATCCCCTTATGGAGATAGAGACATCCAAGAAAATAAAGGTTTCTCCAAAGAAACCCTTAGCGCGGAAGAAGTCACGCACCAATAAGCCCCACTTACAGACTATACTTATGGTGGATGATATTGACCTCATCATCACAACTGTATCAGATACTCTTGAGGAAATTTTGCAATGAAGCGAAGCCAAACATGAGACAATGTATGATGGGATCGAGGTGGAGCTCAAAGGGGTAGAGCAGGCTCTTTATTCGAGCCATGCAGTGTCTATGGCGCCGTTGTCATCAGTGGGCATAGAAGTAGGAGATGAGCTTGCCCAGCTACGTAGAATAGTATATGCAACAGAGGATCTTCTTCCTCAGGTCCAGGAAGAAAAAGAGCAGGCCACAAAGGCATTGAAGCAAGAAAAGGAGGAATCCCTAGAGAAGTGTCAGGTTGCAAAGTAAGAGAAATATGACCTCCAGGTGAAGTTTGCAGAGGATAGAGTGCATATCCAAAAGGAAAATGAACAGTTGCTCATGGAGCAGATTGGAATTAAAGAAGTAGTCACTAGAGAACTTCGCTCTATGTCAGGCCTGGGACAAATGGAAGAGGAAACAACTAAGAGCCAAGTGGGGAAGCTCGCTGAAGCCATTCAATAGATCCAAGCAAGAGTAACTGAATTTGAATTGCAAGCAGTGCCAAGCACTCTGCAGGAAGTGTGAGATCAAAGGGAAGAAACTTTCTAGAGAGAAGTCAAAAGAATCGAGGCATTGGCCTTAGAATGAAAGAAAATAAACAATCGAAGTGCACAGACCTATGAGCGCCTTGTAGAGGACCCATAACTAAGGACATTGGAGTCACAACTCCAAGAAGCGAAGCAACAAGCAAAGACAATACAAGCACAATTGAAGCTACTGTCAGTGGTCAAGAATATGAAAAGGTCACAAGAACAATGCGCAGTTCAACAACAGGTCCATGACATCCATAGTAAAGTCATGGAAGTGACCCAAAGACACCAGCTGGTGCAAAATGAAGCCTGCACCCTTTTTGAAGAGATCGAGGGACAAAGTGCACGACTGGAACAAGTGGTCACCACAGTGGAACAATGCTTGGAAGGACCTGTCACAGAGAAATTCATTCAGGAGTTCTCCGAGTAGGAGGCCTTGGCAAAGCAACAAGTCGAGGAAGCTCGATCCAAGCTCGAGGCCTTTGAAGTAGATTTTCCCAGATCAGAGTGAATCGAGATGAGTCATAGGTGAGTGTTGGGGGCCTATTGGCCCTCAACCAAGTTTTGGAGAACCTTGGTCGTGTTTGACCATTTTTGGGACTTCAACAGGTGAGTCGAAGATGGAGTGCCCAGGCGAAGTGGAGATTGCGGGATCTCACCCCCTTTTTGCAGGATTTTTGGGTTTAGGGCTTATGTAACGGGTATGGGATGTCGGCCCATGGGTTTACCCATGCTTAGGCCCCATTTGTAATTGTAT
This sequence comes from Picea glauca, assembly GCA_000966675.3. NCBI lineage: Eukaryota > Viridiplantae > Streptophyta > Pinopsida > Pinales > Pinaceae > Picea > Picea glauca. Next base: position 95,820 of record JZKD02S1724065.1, read on the forward strand.
AAATAAGTAGCTAGGCATTGTAAGAAGCATAAGATCAGATCTAAGTTGGCTTTGTGAAAGATATGTAAAGGTTTCTAAGTGTGATTAGTTGTGAAGGATTTGTGCATACTAGGTGTTGAGAACTTGTAGAGTTAAGTGCAAGTGATTGTAAGAAGGATCTGTGCTGTGCCAAACTCAGGGAAGGAGGATATGACAAAATGTGCACAGATATCCTGTCCTATGTGGAGTTGGTTTTGTGGGTCTATTCATGTAATAATATTGAAAGAAGACGAAGAGTTGGTGGACGTAGCCCCACACTGGGGGTGAACCATGTATATCCTGTGTTGTGATTGCTTTGTGTTATTGATGTGATTTATTCTTAGTGTTGAATCTTTATATATGTTAGATGCATATGATGTAGTAGCTTAGTGCTTAATAACATGAATGAATGCTAGATATGTTTGATGCTATGTGCTAAATGGTTAGATATGCTTGTATCTTGTTGAATACTGCGCTATTATGTAGTTAGGGTTTTAACCTGCACTGTGAATAGGGGTTAAAGGATGATGAATGTTAATTGCTAAGTTCTTTTTAAAGTATTGTGATCATAGATCTGTGTCCCAGATAGGTTGTAGACACTTGATTCCTACAACCCCCCCTTCCTCTAACTCGGGTGAGACTTCATCTGCTTCGCAAGTGTTGCTGAAAGGGTCGGTAGTTAGGGTTTTGTTGGTGCATTGTTGAAGCTTTGAACCCCGGGTCTGCCCCTGTGTTAACAAAGGGCTTGGAATACAAGGGATAAATTTTGGCAGAGATCTCTTGCTTCTCTTTTCAAATGTCCAAATGACCCCCCTAAGGATCCTTTTATATGAAGAAATGATGGTTATTTAGTTTTCAAAAGGGATACAAGAGGTAAAATGGTTTCAAAACCTAAGATAGCTCGTAAACTCTGTCGAAAAGCACGAAATTTATATTTTTTTGCAATTTTTTAGAGTACAAGCGAGATTTCAAGTGTGCAACTAGCATATGTACGCCGACTTTTAGGCATGTAGATAGCGTGTGTACACACTCTTACTATGCATCAGGGCACGTATGCCATACATTTTTGTTTTTTGAGAAGAACTCTAGCAAAAAGCGTTGGAAGAAGTGTGAATGCATAGGCCAACATAAGAAATACATAGTAATGACGTTTTGAGTTATAACATATGCCCCATAATGTGTGAGGTCAGAAGAGAAACCGATGGCTGAAATGCATTATACCATATTAAATAGAGTGGGAAAGCATCAGAGTCAAGTAAACCCAAACGGATATTCGTGAGCGTACCATCTGCAATATAATAATAATCACTGAGGTGGGTATACCCATGCTTGAGACAGACTAAGCATGGCAGCAAATAAAGTACACTACAGATCCATGTCATATATATAATAAACATGGGTACATGAACAATGTGTATGCCAATATAAAGTGTAGCCATGAATAACATACAACAGATCTACATCTCAAAATCATCGGAAGATATACAATGTTATATGAATCTTCAAGAGGCATTAATGAATATGGCTGGAGATGATAGCTTCATAACTCAAGCAATAGCTTCAAGATATTCAAAACTTAGGTAGGATTATAATAGGAGTATAAGACTCACTATGTTGAGGTATTCAACATGGCGTCGTGGAAATACTGGAGGACCTCGATCATCAGGCACACAACTTCATTGATTTTGGATGTACACTTGACAGGACTCTCGGGATGGCTGACTTATGAAGGTCAAGAGAATTATTGCAAAATGGCCAAATCATTATGTAATACTTTTCCTTGGACAAGAGCACAACATATGAAAACACTCAGGAAACATGTTATTGACATAAGTTTGAGGCACAAGAGGCACCACAAAATCTACATGTGTTTGGAAGAGTAACCAAATGGAAGACACAACTCTATGTAATGTGAACAAATTCCTAAGGCCATACTAAATCCCAGTACTCTGCAGAATAGATGAAAGGATGTGCTCTATCCAAGGGTGACTAGATTTCTTCGAACAAAAGAGAATGTTTCCCTGTCCCCTCTTTTTGGAATATTTGATTTTTTTTATTTTTTTATCTTTTCACATATTTAATGAGCTTGAAAAAGAATAAAAGAATGCTATGTTACAAAGAAGGAATGACTGTCGCGGGAAAGAAAACTGGTTCCAAGTGCATGGAACATACTAATGCTTAGTAAAAGGAGACATGTGCAAGATATGGACACTCGGGAAAATTCCTCCATGGGTCAAGATGTCAGATCGCAAAGGAAAAAATTCTACAAGGCTTTCACCTAAGGAATGCTATAAAGGTTCAGTATTAGAAAGATGAATTTGACATTAGGCCAAAGACAAAAGGATGATACATGCGTTACAATTATGGAATGACACAATGAGACTCCTTCCATGTAAAGTTTTACGAGCCCAGAGAAGGTAAGATCAAGGATTTTTCATGTTTAGAGAGTCTGAAAAACACTAAAAGAGGACTCCAAAGTGTTATTTTTCATACAGTTAGATCCCCAAGCTCGAAAAAGGATAAAACAATACTTGGAAATACTCTCTTGGCGAGACAAATCTCTCGAGGTGCACCTTTTTCGTAAGTTGAGTCTCTAAGGTCTAGAAAAGGTTTAAACACACCCATGGATTCTGAAAATGGCTTAAATAAGACTCCAAGGGTGTCCTTTTTTTGTAAATAATATCTAAGGCCCAAAAAAGAGATAAACCAAAACCAAGGAGAATGGCCTTTTTTCGTAACTTTAGTTCCTCATGCCCGAAAAAGGGATAAATGTATACTTGAGAAAACTCTCCTAGAGAACCGTATCTCCTAGGGAATACCCTTTTCATCAATTATCCATCCAAGCCGAAAAGGGGGTAAACTATCATCAGACATATGTGCCTTCAAATTTCAGTTTGATGAGCGTGAAGGGAAACAACACTCGACAATATTTTCAATTTTAGGGAGTTTGAAAAGAACATAAAGAGGATTCAAAGGGGGATCCTTTTCATATGTAATCCAAGCGAGGCCAAAAAGGATAAATAATCTCTCACTATATGTCACTTTCATAGTTAAAATGAGATTGAAAGGATACAAGCCATGCTCTAGGGGAGTCCTAAGGGTTGAAGAAAGAAAAAGCACTTAAGAAGAGAAATGAGGCATACAACTGAGTCATGATGGGTATAGAAGGGAATCCCAAGCCTACAGAAAACTTACAACATGGAATCCACAACGCAACACAAGGATCTACCTAGGGAATCCATGGAGGAAAAGGCTATACCACCTAATTACGACACTTCTAAAGCAATATAGAAGGTTCTATGTCACAGTTTGGTGGGTTTGACCCTATGGCAAAGTGGAAATCGTCAATAGAATGAAAAACGCAAGGTGGTGAGAACCTATCCCAAATGCAATTGGTGAAATCACAACTTCGTCACAATATTGAATAAGTGGTACCCATCCATAGAGAATACCAAATCCAAAGGATAAAATAAGTTTAAAAGACCAAAATATCACCAAGGAGAACCAAAACATCCACTGAGAAACCAAAAGAGAAGAAATCAGGGCCAAACCAAGTCAAAACAGGGTAAAAAAGTCTATAAATAGAGGTAAAAGGGTAATTTTTACCATTGCACTTTGAAAATTCTCCAAAATAGCCAAAACTGTCGTGATTAAATTGGACATTTGGAGATCATCATTGGACGAAATCAACTTGTTCTTGGGCCAAGTAAGTAATCCTTCCCTATACTTGCAAGTCCATTCATCCATTTCAAATTTTAGATGGATTTGGGGGCCGTGAGATCCAAAATTTTGCTCGACTATGCATGTACGTGCTATTTCCACAGTCAACGCACATATGTACATAGGCTGAGACACTCTCAAAAAGTGTACGTATGCGACTGATACCAAATAAGGGCACACAGATGCTCAAAATGTTTGAAAAAAAGAAGCACTAACTCCCAAAAATGTTTGCATGACTCAGGATGTATGTGCATTGGAGAGAAAGAGAACATGAAGAGGTTGAACAAATGGTCAAGGACATCCTAGGAGGAGTACCCACACTGAAACAATGCGTATTATGGAAATTATTCTGTTATCCTCTTGTGAGAGATCAACCACGACTTCTAAACCATCTGTTAGAGTATTGGAACCTGGATGTAAAGGCATTTATGATAGAAGGCCAAGCACTAACACATACCACTGAAGACATGTACTTCTTGATCGATCTCTCTAGGAGGGGTGAACCAATAAAATTGGATCCTAGGCCATATAACATATCCCACTATATTGATATGTATTGTGAGGACGACACAAAGAAGGCGACGTCTCAAGTGTCGATAGAAAAGATAAAAAATTTGAGTTTGAGAGTCGTACTATATATGATTGGGAAGATGACAGGATCCACTGCTCTACACCAAGATTCTCGAGCCCAGATGCATTGTGTAGTGCAATTTCTATAGGCAGTTATATTTGATTGTAGCACCACTATGCTCATTTATATGAAAATTCAGCTAACAGAGTGCAAGTTGAGACAGAGGAGAAACTTTGGATTCAAGATAGTGCTATGCACATTCTTCTTTGAAAGCGTTTTAGGGATGATCTTGAGGGAGGGTGTGTGAGGAAACATAGCCTCCTTTCCAACATTGTGCATATGAGATACTTTTACGACACGTTGGGGAGGAGGAGGGTTACGCAAGACCTATGATGACAAGTTCTTCAACTGGTGGAAACACTAGTTTTCTGCCATCGAGGACTACCCATATGTGGGTATCAGTTTCTTGAGGGACCCGAACATGCCTATTCCGCCTGGTGCAACACGTGGTGATATAGGTACGTAATCATATTTTTGAATTTTTAACTTTTGAATTTTTCAATTTTATAATGAAAAAGAAAATAAGTTTTGGCAATGTCACAATACTAACTTAAAACCTGTTATATATAGATGTGGGACCAGTGAGGCCATCAGACTTCTTTCAGACTCGATGCCATCCTCGAGAGCAGATCTATCTAGGAGGAATCGTAGCATAGGAAGGACCATCATCAACAGAGGCTAAGAGAGTCTTGAGGTGGGTAGAGAGGAACATGACATCCCTCACCCGTAGCGTGCCCATGGCAGAGATCGAGGACCTACCACCATCCATGTAGACTCATGTAGTGGGAATACCTAGGGCATGGGTCCAGTTATTTTGGCGTCTAACCAACACCGTAGTGCACTATACTAGTGCCAATAGGCCTATAGCTTATATTAGTATTGGACAATATGCGTGCTGAGGGCACCCATTTTTGTATCTCCCATATGTATTGAGGGCTTAAGCCCGACGATGTATATTTGACACTTTTTGAGAATTTATCGCCTACATTTTGTACTGTGACATAATTTTGGACATAT
>JZKD02S1724065.1:101215-121652 GCA_000966675.3 Picea glauca
TTGGATAATAATTCTACATTGATATAACATTTGAAGAAAAAGGATTATAATTACGTTATTACTGATTCAACCCCCCTCTCAGTAATCCAACAAAATGACACGTCTTGACTGCTTCTATACAATATTTTATTAAGGAGAGCCAAAAGTATCCAACATGAAGGATTTTTGGGCAGTATCCATCCAAGAAAAGTGACCGGCACATGCTCCGGTGCAGAAATCATTAAGCACAAGCTCTGCCTCCTCACGAGTAAGGAAACAACAGAGAACACACTCAAGTACTTGACGAAACAAAGTGTTATCAAGGATTAGATAACTTCATGCTTGATGGCGTATTATTCGATGCTCATCATGAGAAGCAGAAGGAGGACACTTCAAAGTCTAAATATACACAAGTATATCTCCATACTAGGGGTTAGAAGACAAAATAAGGAAGAGATCATCATTAATCAATGACTCCTCGAGCATATCTATGCCACTCTCAATCAGAAGTTTCTATATTAACTCTATGTTGGCATCCACACATGTTTGATATTTAACATGAAGAAACTGCATTTTTCTGTGGCCGCCACCACCTTAATCTTGTGAACATTTTTGAAAATTTTGATATGATTACTGGATTAACATATATCTTCATTAATTTTTATTGTTGCGCTTTCGTTTTTGTTTTATGTTTGATTCATGACTGAAAGCATGAATCAAACATAAATTTAGATTGGTGTTATAATTTCTATGCCTTAGAATGCATCCTTTTAAAATATCACCATACTTATATGAAATCCAAATATAATGTTTGAATGACCTATTTTCGATGCTTTGGGTTTTAATATGGTTGGATAGTTTGTGTTCGATTTATTAAGAGCCTTTGATACATTGGTTAGTCCTCTCACGAATTTAATGGTCATATCAATAGACATTCAAACGAATACATGCCTGCTGTACTCGCGTCCTTACCTCACCTTGATAGCTTAACGTATTAATGAACCATTCATTGCATACATAGGGTTTTGGTACTATGTGTGTCTGGTTCTCATTACAAGGAATGGTAAAACATTTACAATCAAACCCTTGGTGTTTACTCCCACTACCTGTGCTATGATAATACACAGGCTTCGTTATGGTCATTTCTCCACTATCCATTCGGGTTTGTTCCTGTTGCTCCTACCATTCAAACCTAAAAATATTTTGAGTTATCCATGTTACATTCTAGTCACATTTTTCATGGCTACTGTTGTTCGCTTGGAGCCAAATGGGTGTCAGGATTTACTCTCTCACGAGGATGTGATCGAGGACTTAAAAAGCCAAGGCTGGGATGTTTTCCTTATAATATTTGAAGGCTATAACCTTCAGGTGGCACAGGATTTCACACAGACCTTCGATGGTTGTAGAGAAAAAATTGGGGACACACAGTTAGAGTTAACTGAGGGGTTTGTAAGTAAAGAAATAGGGCTTCCATCGAAGGGTGAAAAATGGTTAAAAAATGCCCGAATTGAAGGAGTACCTTTGAGCCTGTTTACGACATCCCGAAAGATCAACTATTGTGAAAAATGTATTTCCATTTCCCTGGTTAAACCTAGGTGGCATAGCTTGTTGTTGATTCTTAAACAATTAGTGACATGTGAAGGGCGATACAGATTGGTGTTCCTCTACCACATCTGCTTACTCATGCATTTCATTGGTTTTGAATTAGACATGCCATTTTATTTGTTGAGAAGTCTCTATAAAATTTCCAAAAGATATAAGAGACAAAGTGTTGATTCAAGTCTGTTCCATCACAGATTGATTAAGATTTTGTTGATTCATCACTTTTCGACCGTGGGCGACTGTTGGGATAATTTTTTGATAAGGAATGGTTTTTCCCAAACTGTTCCTACATTAAACCCTAACTTAGACGAGCCACTGATTGAAAACCGTCTTGGTATTTCAATCAATGAACCAGACTCTCTTAACAAAAACCCTCTAGACGCAATGATGCCAAGTAAACCTTCATCTGTAGAATTTCTTGAGCAAGAGACTGTTGAATTGGGGGTAATTGACCCTCTTATGCCTAAGATTGATGCTATCCTAAATTTTATTGTAAAGCCAGATGTTGAGAAGCCTTGTAAACAAACAAAGAAGAAATGCACAGACTTAGGGTTCAAGAACAAAAAGGAAGGTCACCTAATTTCAAGGAAATTAAGGAACCGAAACGACACTCATCTAAGCTCCATCGGTCCAATCGAGGTCAATGAGGTCTCAGATCCCGAAATAGAAGATTTTCTATTTTTGGAAGATCTAGATTGTCAAGGTTACAAGGAGAAAGTTAATTTTCCTATTGAACCTTATGACTTTGTGACAAATTTGCCACCGTGCCTCAAAGGTAATGAGGGGTTTTCTGGTATTAGGCACGATCAAAAGAAAATAGCAGGTAAGTTTGATACATCCATGTTTGACTGTGCACTTCATCGACCTATCATTCCTCCTGTACAATGTGATGTTTGTTTCCATTGGATCGAGCGGTATTACACCGACATACCCATTCTTCAGGCCCAAATTAAAACGCATACTGCTCAGAATGAATCATTGAGACAAGAAAATATCGACCTCAAGGTGCACACAGAGAGGAAAGATAAATGCATCAAGAGGTCAGGAAAGATAGTAATAAAAAATGCAACAAGTGTCAAGGCGACAATAAATTCTGAACTACCCGACCCATCTTTAGTCAATCTTTAAAATGGTAAAACAATTTTTTTCTCTTGTTTTATTCCTGTTATCTATTTCGAAATAAATCGATTTGGAATTTGATTTTGTTTTCTAAACTAAGACTGGCTACAAAATCTTCGATTTTGTAGCCAAGTCTCTTTTTAAATAAAATTAGAAATTAGTTATGGGTAATTTTCTAACTTATTAAATGTGTTTTGTTTTTTCAGGAAATAGTAGATCCTGTCGTTGATCATTTGGAGGAAACATATTCAATTATGCATATGAATGATTAGTAGTTTCTTTTATGTTTGTTTTGTAAAAACTTTTATCAATCCTTGATTAAAACTGACTCTGTTATAAGTGGCCCCTAGCCCTCTATTTTTGTAATATTTTTTATTTTATGAGATCCTATCTTATCCCGTGAGATAGGAGAATGTAATCTCAAGTCACTTTAAATACTGTCCATTTTGTAAGCAACATACATCTTGGATGGAACAAATTATAGGCATGTGACTCTTAGAACTATATGGACAACTGATCCGCATTTGGCTTTAGACCAGTGTGAAAATTGTTCCATCTATGTTTTGACTTTTTTATTATGAAATATTGATATGCTACACAACTTTTGCCTCTTTAGCATATGATATTCCATTTCATTGAATGCTTTAAAATATTGTCTATAACTTGTTGTTCCATATTTTATGACTGATTGTTATATCAATTTTAATATCATGATTTATGCCTGATGTTTAATTGATGGATAAAATGAATGCTTCACATACACATTTTTCTTATTGTAATCATTCATAATTATAAGATCATTGGATCATACATGTCTACTATTCTGTTCTTATATACTAGATGCCAATAGACACCTTGAATTTATTCAAAGACATTAGTATGAGCCTGTTGCATATTTCTTTCATAGGTGAGACAACTGGTGTTTTGGATCGTACAGAGGCATAGACACATTAAGAAACTAGTAACGAGTTAACTTTATTTGCTTCTAATTTTCTTCATTTTATTTATTAGCAAAACATGACAGTTTTAGATTGGCTTTGACCATCACTCTATCCTTGTTTCAAATCATGTTTTATTTATGATTATTAGATATGTGATTACAAAAAAAAAATACAAAAATATGTGCTTTCTTTATCTACTTTTGAGAACGATTACAAAACATCGATTTTGCAAGGCTTTCACTAAAACTTGCAACCTGTAATTATTCTGTTCATATTTACCTTTCTGTTTAATACATTTGTAAATAATTAGATTAAAGTATATATATTATTATAKTTTTAGCATTAAGTAGTTTATTTCTTTTCTTTGTTTTAGGACTTTAGTTGGCTAACRAAGCCATTAAACCCGTCATAATAGATTACACCAAACGGCTYGGGTTAATTAGACAAYGCMGGTCYGAATCTWTTCTTYYARTTGATGGCATGTCAAATTTGCTCGTCAACACTCTGYAAAAACCAAAGACTTCTTAGACTTAGCTGAAACAAAGTCCAAATCAAATTCTTGAAGAATAACGATCTAATGACTAATCTTCCCRCTGATGACCCGCCGTGTCAACACATACTAAAAAGGATTAATGACCACCATGAAAGTGGTTTTACRGAGTAGAATATAATGACGAAACCTTTGGACAACGTGGAYAGMTGCCAAAGGCAACTTCTCAATGTGAGTGTAGTTGAGTTCTGGTCTGACTAAGCCTCAGCTAAAGTAGTAGATAACATGTTCCTRGAACACATCATCCTCCTGAACCAATACCATACYGATGCTAGACTCTATTGCAACCAAGTATAACAAGAAATCCTTGCCATAATCGTGAAGGATGAGAAAAGAGGAAGACGTGAGGGAACTTTTCAACGCTTCAAAGGAACACTGGGCCGCTTCATCTCAAAAGAACGAGACCCCTTTTTTGAAAAGACACATAAACCCTTTAGTTATTTTGGCATAGTTGGCAATAAATCACCACAAAAATCTAGCTTTTCTTTGGATACTTTGAAGATATGGAACTGTGCACGGGGGAGGCAACTGAACTATTGCCTCAACCTTGAGAGGATTGACCATGATACCTTTGTTGGACATGATAAATACCAATAAACGTCCTGACATAACACATAAACTACGCTTTTTGGGATTCCCAGTCGTAGCAACACCTTTTAAAGATGAGTCGAAGGTGAGCAGGATGATCAAACGTCTTGCGAAAACGAGACGTGAGATCATCAAGATATGCCTCGACTATATGTTTGAAATCATGTAAGGAGAACGACATGGCCCACTAAAATGTAGCTCCAACATTTTTAATCCCAAAAGGAATTTTCTTTTAGGAAAAGGTACCCTAAGGACATATAAAATAAATATTATGTTGATCCTCGAGTTTGATCTGAATTTTATTATACCCTAAGAAACCGTCCATAAAGAAAAATACTTCACAACCCGCACATTCATCGATAATATGATCATTGAATGGGGTAGGAAATTTATCTCTCGGGCATACCTTGTTCAGATCATGAAAATCCATGCACACTCGAATCATACCTTGATTTTTGTTGACAAGAACAAGATTTGACACCCATTTCATTAATTGAACATGGTATATTGAACCAACCTTGATCAATTTCTCTACCTTGGCTTTAATAGCCACTTCCTTTCAAGGATTAACCAGGCGAAGCTTCTGTCGGACTGGCTTAGCATCAGTATAGTTTCAAATTTCATGTTCAATGATGTGAGGGTCAATGCCTGGCATTTCCTCATAAGACCAGGAGAAAATGTCGCAAAATTCCTTGAATAATTTAGTATACTCTTTAATATCCTCAAGGGAACAAGCCACGCCTATGAAGACATTTTTGACGATGTCATGGGTCTTGGAGATATCAATTGGAATCATCTCAGCTATACTCACCATGTTTCCCTCATCATATATTACCTACGTTTCCAAAGGATTAACAGGATGAGCGACATATCCATTCATGGTCGTAGTGAAATCTTCTGCTTCTACTCTCCCGATCTCAAGTAGAAAGTAAGATCTATGATGAAGATCATCCCAAGGTCTGTCCGGACCAGTCATGGCCTCTAAAATTGCCTCGTCAGAGGGCAAGACCAAGTCCAAAGGATCATGAGAAGTAAGAGAGTATTGAGTCTAAATAGGCTCTAGAATAGGATGTAGCTCTTGAGGAGGAGCTCGATCAAATTTGGTCGAGGTTTGATGAAAAATGTTGTACGCAACCTCATTTGTAGATAGGGGAATCACCATACCAAGATTCCCTTTCATTCCATCGTAGCCGATGGGGAAGGTAAATTCCATGGATCATCGAAATAACTTGTTTGAAATAGAGCTATTTGAAAAATCACATCCTTGGGTTGATCAGGGTCAGCCAAAACAAATTTAACATCATTTGAAGGTGGCAGAAATTTGAAAGTGCCTATCAAAGATGGAAATAATCCAACACCTAGATTGACAGTACCTTGTTGCGGGTTATCAATAATCGAGACCGTGGATGCCCCCGATGAAGGATTGGGACTTGTAAAATACAACTGATCAACGATTACTATCCTACCTTCATGAGGAAAGCATACTACATAAAAAATGAAAGATACAACCACAGTCATTGAGTAAGTCCAACTTCGACCTCGACACACACAAATTTTCCCTCCAACTTCACGGGGAAGGAGGGGATTATTCCATGTAGTCTAAAATAATGACCATCAAACACAATTAACAATATAGGTGATAGAGACAACTTGGGTTGACCAATAGCCTTCCAATATGCCAATGACATAATGTAAGTTGGCGTACCCTCGTCTACCACCGTACGAAAAATATTCCGTGTCAACGATTTCATTGCATAAAACACTACTATCTTGAAAGMAACATGGTAAGGAAAGTGAGGTTTAAYGTTGGAAGTGTCTAAGACAATAGAGCACAAGTTAGTTGTCTCAACAACACCTAAGGTAAACAATAACACTTTTCTCTGCAAAGGGAAACTCTGGAGGACATCTAGGGTAGACATCGCACAAGGGGTTTGCACTAGATCCTCAATGACAGAGTAGTTATGAGAATCCATTACATTCATATTATGAGAAGCTTTCTTAAATTCACCTTTGGGGATGCGAGTCGTTGTTTCCACATTTTTTTATTGATGTTAAGAGGAGGCAATGGGTTGGAATCCTCTTTTCCCTTCTCAACAGGTTCTTGCATTCTGTAATCATGATCCCTAGTTTGAATATGAGCATATAATCTCATCATGTAAATGTTTTCAGCTCCGATGTTAGCATTAAGTGTGGGGGTACCCTGATTTCCCCCAGGCACATTCGTGGATGAAGAATCCCATGTCAAATTATTCCCCTAAGGGAAGGGGTTAGTTAACAAAACAAGTTTTTGTTGTGCCAAGAACTTCTGGGATTCCTCTATTTGAGGGAAATGATGAGTCAAGTTATCGTCCGTGCAAACCTTACACAAGAACTTAACCTTCTTCTTATCGTTTTTACCCTCACCAGCATTGTCAACAACCTTTTTATCATTACCCCCCTTACCCTTCTTTCCCTTGGATTTTATTTTCCCCTTGGGTTGTTGGTTACCTTTGGGATTTGTCGTCTACACACTGTGTACTTCTGACATTTGGGTTACAGGGGCATCCGAACTAGGAGTCTGGCTGGCCACAGTCTATTGCAGTGATAACTATTGCAATTGGTTAGACAATTGATCTGTGGGCTTACTTTGTGCAAATCCTACTATACCATCGACATGAGGCCCAAAATTAGGTTTGGTTTTGTCAAAGGTTGACCTTGGTGCATCTAGAAGAATCTCGTACAACATGTCGGATTGAGAATAAATCAATTCCAGTTGTTGAGCTATCATAATAGCCTCTTCTTCAGAGCACACTCTGGAAGTCGCGACGTCCTTAGAAATACAAGGTACCAAAGACTTGAGGAACCAATAGAGAAGAAACGCAAGAGGGACATTTACTTTAATCAATCTCTTGAGACGAAGCCATTCTCGAATGTGATAAGACATGTGAACAACCTTAGTTTGCTCGAAATTGGCTAGCAACTCTGTGCCGACATCGTATCTCATCGGTAGTTGAAAATGGTTTAAGAAAACCATTGCCATATTGTTAAAGTAAGAATACTTCGAGCTATCGATCTCAATATACCATTTCAGAGCACCTACTACGAGGATGTGTTGAAATAATTTGAACTAGACAGAGTCATCCTTCAACAAGTTGGAGGAGCACCACAAGTGAAACATTGTAACATGATCGCCTGGATCTTCGTCAGGCTTGCCTTCAAATTTTTGTATGTCTAAGGGAAACTTAGTTGGAATAGGAGGCCAACATGGATCATGACAGATAGGATCATTCAAAAACCTTGAAAAATATGGCAAATGAAGAGTTGTTAGAAAATATAACCTAGGTTGTGGTGGATTTAAAGGAAAATAGGAACCTAGATTTTGACTAGCACAAGGTTTCTAGGAATTTTTTTTCCTGCCGACCAGGGTTTTGGTAAAAACTAGGGTGTCCTTGGACAGTATAAAAGGTTTACGCACTAGTCTGCATCATCAAAATATTCAGATAATTCGATGACATACCTTGGGTAGGGATTTCTCCCTGCATGGTATTCCAAAAAATTTGGTTGGGGTTGCCCCCAACCGATCCTCTTGGCATAGGAACTGAACCTTTTCCAGGGTTCTACTGAGCGTGGGAGGGGTTTCCCCCGATTGACATCCCTTGCAAAGGTAGAGAACCCTACCAGGTATTTCCAATACCTTGAGAGGAGAAGGATCATGTCATCACTCCCTATGAAGGAACAAAGCCTTGCATAGGGGTGGGTTGATTGAAGAAGGTGTTTCCCCCTGATGAAAATGCGGACGATGAGAAAGCATTGTTTCTGAAAGAACAAAACAAAGAGAAAGGTATAGACCCAACTAAATTCATATGGGACTGAGATACATTACTCCCTCCACTAAATAAGCTATAAATGGCATTAGGCCCGGATGGTACCTAAAGACAAATCAATCAATCAAGAGAATGGGAGGAAGAACAATTAAGCCAACCAACACTAGAGAAACTTACGGTACAAGTGTAACTCGAACAAGGAAATACCCTCCAGGTATACTCTTAAAAGTGTGGTCTGACGTCTGTCCTAGTTACCGCAATATACCCCTGCAGTCACCTATGTGAGTCCCTATAAAAAGGAAAGTAGGTTTCCAACATGTAGTCATTCACCAGGAGGGTATAGTCGGCAGTCAGACAGATCGTATGAGAAGGATAACTAAGTCCGAAGCCTTTCGAGGGTACCGAAAGAAAATGGTTCAGAAGACAAATGAGGATCTCGAATAGATTCGAGGTCCATGAATCTTTGTAGTCAAATGAAGTCAAAAAAATCCCAAGAACGACCCTTAATATACGATCTTGACTACGCTTAGTCTGGATTTGGAGGGGTTATCTCCTCTACCTTTCCTCACACAACCTCATGTTTAGGCCTTGTTTTAGAGGGGGGTCCTAGATAACTATTACGACACTAGAATTAAACACTCCATATCTCATAATCTTTAGTTTATTTAAGTGGCCTTGAAGAGTTTCCTCTCCACACCTATTCCGTGTCTCTAAATCCTAGTCTAATTTGTGTACCCTATAAACAAAAAGTCTAATTGATTTTAACATTAAGCATTAGTTYTAGTGGCTTGATTACTYAGGGGTACATAAGTGAAACTCATGGTTTTCTTTGAGAKATGAAAGAGAAGAGTTAAAAAKATTTTAGAACATTGTGCTGAAAGAAAACTACGTTCTAAAAATGAAAAACAACTTTTTAACTTTGAAGGTGCAAACTTTTCAAAATAAAGACCAATATCCTAATATGGAATCTTTCCTAGAATGTGTTTTCGTTTCAAATGCAATGCAACTAATAAAATTTCAATGAAGAAGCCAAAAATGAACTTTGGGTTCAAAACTCTTTTCT
This sequence comes from Picea glauca, assembly GCA_000966675.3. NCBI lineage: Eukaryota > Viridiplantae > Streptophyta > Pinopsida > Pinales > Pinaceae > Picea > Picea glauca. The sequence continues at coordinate 110,861 of JZKD02S1724065.1, forward strand.
TTTTAGACAAATATCCTAAGCTACTAAAACCAAACAATCAAGTAAATAGAAAGAAAATGCAATGAAGAAACTACTACAATTTTTTTTTTCTTTAATATGCTTATGAAATAAAAATAACAAACAACTATATTTTTTTTTTCAAAGCATAACAAAGAGAGAAGGATGACAACCGAAGATTGACTCAAATCCTAAGCCATTGTCTGAGAGCAGGGATTCACCAGAATCCATAGGAGGACCTAAAGTTCACTAGTACACCCTTAACCTTGAAAATAAACAAAAAGAGACAAAGAAACAAAAAATATTTGTTTACCAATTCATATATAATATGCACCTTGAATCTAGCCAAACCATAGTCAACAGAGGCCCCTTGAACTCAGGGAAAATTGAGAAACCAAAGGTTTCTTGAAAGGAAAGAAAATATTTTTGAAAAAACTCTTCAATATGACAGGCACACGTGTTGTGCACAGTCAACCTGTGTATGTATGCGAGATGTGTATAATACATAACACGTATGTACACATGCTGAGTATAGAACAAGGTGCATGTACTACTAAAAATTTTCAAAAAAGAGAAAGATTCAGACAGACCACCCAACTCAGGAAAACCGGTAAGAACCTACAAGGTGACCAGAGACCCAAAAAGAATCAAAACACTTCAAAAAATAGGAATTCAATCCAAACAAAGATCTCCTAAAAATACCCTAGAGAGACTCCCAGTGTAGTCACCAATTCTGCTATGGGGAAAAATACCCCTAATCCGGGTCCAGTGACTAGGCATAGTCTTGACACCTTAAAATACATAAAATATTCTATTCTACCCAAATCCAACAAGACCTTATGATAATTAAGGGAAGAGATAGAAGATCAAAATGTGTACCTTAATTCCTTATGGCTTTTGTCGATCCCTTCCAGTTGTTTACCGTTCCAATATTGTATGCCTCCTCCCAAAGCTAGCCAAAAACAATGTTACATAAAAAACTATGAAAACATATGAATAACTATAAAGATCATCTAAATGGTTAGATATTCATGAAAAAAATCCATAAATGTAAACATCAAGACATAAATATTTGGGACAAGAAGTTTTCTCTTTTATTAATAACAAAATTGGAAGTTACAACCTGAATTTTGTTGGCACCGATCCATGAACCTCGCCTGGGGTCCTCTTCTTTGACTCCAAGTGCACTATTTCAAATATGATATCCTCACAACCAACATTCCAATATAGGGGAAAGGGATGGATTTTATAATGAGGATGGATGCAAGGGAATGCTCAGGATGAAACTCAAAGCAGAATGCAAAAAAGGGCTTGGAATACAAGGGAGAAATTTTGGCAGAGTTCTCTTGATTCTCTTTTCATATGTCCAAATGACACTCCTAAGGCCCTTTTATATGAATAAATGATGGTTATTCAGTTTTCAAAAGGTCTACAAAAGTTAAAATGGTTGCAAAACCTAGGATATCCCGTAAACTCCATTGGAAAGCGCATAATTTATATATTTTTTCATTTTTTTAGAGTACACGTGGGATTTTAGGTGTGCAACTAGCGTATGTACGTGGGATTTTAAGCATGCAGCTAGCGTGTGTACACACTCTGCCTATGCATCAATGCACATATGCCATACAATTTGTTTTTATAAGAACTCTAGCAAAAAGGGTTGACATATGTGTGAATGAGTAGGCCAACATTAGAAATGCATAGTAGTGACATTTTGAGTTATAATAGTCTTTCCTTCGGATTTGGGTAAACATATAATAAAATCCATTGAAACTTTCTCCCAACGTTGACTTGGTATAACTAATGGTTGTAGAATACCCGATGTATTGATTATCTCTCCCTTATTCTATTGGAAGACCACACATTCAAAGATAAAATTTTGAACATCAGTTTTAAGACCCCCAAAAAATCCTTACTGATCCCGTGGTAAGTTTTCAAGAACCCCGAATTTCCTCTTATATGAGAAGTGTGCAATTCCAGAATGACCTTCTTTTTGAGTTGGGAATTATTATATAAATATAGGCGATCATGATACCATAGAAAATCATTATTCCATAAAATTTTATCTAATGCATTGGGGTCCTCTTGTATTTGTTGAATTATCTTTCATACCTATTGATCTTTCTTCCATCCTATTCTTGATTCTTTCACCCAATTAAATTGTGGAATAGAAATAACACATAGTGAACCCTTTGTTTCTTCTTCTTTCCTTGAAGGTGCATCTTCCACAATATTATGTTTTCATTTTTTTGTAAATAATTTCAAAGTCATAACCTAGCATATTTGTAACCCATTTTTGTCTCTCTTCTGAAGATAATCGTTTCTCCAAGAAGTAATTCAAACTATCACCATTTGTTTTTACTTTGAAGTGTCTTCCTATTGGGTAAATGTGTCATTTCTTAACCGCGTGTAGTATGGCCAACATTTCTTATTCATAAATGGGTTTGAGTAATTGTTTTCCTTTAAGTTGGCTACTTTGAAAGGAAAGGGCCCTCCCTTCTTACATTAAATATACACCAATGCCATGGCTTGAGGCATCACTCTCCATAATAAATGTTTATGTTAAGTCAGGTGTGGCTAGGATAGGAGTTGTACACATAGCCCCTTTGAGTTTTTAAAAATCTGTAGTTTCTTCTCGAGTCCAAGAAAACACTTCCTTATTTAATAATGTTATTAGATGTTTCATTATTTTACAATAGTTATTGACAAACTTTTTTAATAGCATGCCAATCCTAAGAATCCTCTAAGTTTCTTCAAGGTTTTGGGAACTGGCCATTCCCTTGTAGATTTTATTTTGTTAGGGTCCAACTTTATGCCTTCATGAGATACAATATGACCCAAATATTCCACTTCTTGAACCCTAAAGGCACACTTGGAAGGCTTTGCATAAAGTTTTTTCTCTTCCAAAAATTGTAATACTTTGTCAACATGTTGCACATGCTCTTCCCAATATTTGTTGTAGATTAGTATGCCATCAAAAAATACTAACAAAATTTTTCTAAGGAACGGTTTGAATATATAATTTATCAAGAATTGAAATGTTGAAGGTGCATTAATAAGTCCAAATGACATAACCAAAAACTCATAATGACCTTCATGTTTTCTATACTTTGATTTGGGATTGTCTTCCTGCCTCATTCTTATTTGATGATATCCCAAATGAAAATCCAACTTAATAAATAAAATTGCTCCATGCAATTCATCTAATAATTCATCAATGACATGAGTAGAAAAATTATCTTTGATGGTCATTTTTTGAGTTGTATATAATATGGAAACATACGCCATGGGCCATCCTTCTTCATAACCATCACTATTGGTGAAGAGAAATAACTTTGGCTAGGTTTAATGATGCTAGCCTCTAACATTTCTTGGATCATACACTCAATCTCACTCTTCTGTGCATATGGATGCCTGTAAGGCCTAATGTTAAGTGGTACACTTCCAGGTTGCAAATGAATAGCATGATCATGATCTTGAGTAGGTGGAAGACCCTTGGGAATCACTCCAAATACCTTGGAATGGTTGTTGATAACTATTTATGGATTCATTGGATCAGAGGATATATATGTTTTAACATATAGTGAGCACAATTGTGCAATTACAACAAAATGCACCTTTTTGAGTAATTTTGTCATACTATTAAAGATTATCACCATAGAGAGTTTCCCTTGGATACCTCTAAGCTCAATTTCCTTACCTCCTGAGGAAAATCTCATGAAAAATATTGAAAATTAAGGGCCATTGTTCGTAATGATTGTAACTATTGGACCCATAATACAACATCAACACCACCCATTTGGATGGAAATCATGGGACTATCCAATAAATACACCCCCATATTGATATTAATAATATGGAACTTCTCAAAACAATTTATGGTACCTCCATCTTCAATCATTACTTGAAATTTCGATGCTGGAAATACAAAGCAATTGAGATATTTTGCTAATTTGAAATTGATGAATTTATGGGTACTACCATAATCAATAAACATTGTTACCTTTTTCTTTTTGATGTATCCTTGTATATTGATGGTTTTTGGAGTATTGATGTTGACCAATGCATGACAAGATATTGTTGGAGTAGTCTTTTCTAGATCTAGATATTGTGATGGTTCCAATTCTTTATCAGTTTCCTCTTCACAATGTATGTTGAATAATTTATTTTCACCGCATTTATGACCCTTACTGTACTTTATATCACAATTGAAACATTGTCCCTTTTCTATTCTTTCATCCATTTGTTGAGGTGTAAACCTTGTTGGTTGAGTGAGGTTAGGAGAGGGAACATTTTTCTCTCTATAGTTGTTAATGGCCAACCTTTTAGTAGCCATATTTTTGTTTCCCACTTTCATTTCCATGTTCAAATCTTGCTCTAGGGATTTAGGTTTAAAAATATGCATCTCATGTCAAATGTTCTCCTTTCAAGTGTCCATAAATACATCTAACAAATTATCCTCTAGAATGTTCTTTACCTTGAGACTGAACTTTTGGAATTGTTGAATGTGCTCTGTAATTGAACCTTTTTTCTAAATATTTATGAATTGACTAAATAATTTATTGTTCTTAAAATATACCCATAATGTGTTATCAATTCATCTATTAAAATGGACCAACAAATAATAGAATCATTTTTTCTTTCACAAAGCCATTGATTCCAAACAAATTGATCATTTTCTAAATACAAGGTTCCAATAGTTTCCTTCTGTATGCTTGGCACTTGCTGCAAATTGAAGAATTGCTCCATCTGGAATATCCATGTTATAGGATATTTACCATCAAACTTCATCATATCGATATTCAGAATGAAATAGTTCCTTGGTGCCAACTTGAAGCCTTGATGATGTTGATCTTGGAGTAATGAATGATCATGATTCTAAGATTCCTTATTTGTGCTCTCCAAATGTGACAAAATACTCCCCATATGTGATTGAGTCTCAACAATATTGTTCTCCTTATTTTAATGATTTCCTTGGATCTCCATATCCAAATTAAGGATCCTTTGTAAGAGAATGGTTTTTATGGACTTCATGATTTTTTGTATTTTTTGTATTTCTTCCTTATTATCATTCATGGATTTTTGCNTCTCTTTTCATATGTCCAAATGACACTCCTAAGGCCCTTTTATATGAATAAATGATGGTTATTCAGTTTTCAAAAGGTCTACAAAAGTTAAAATGGTTGCAAAACCTAAGATATCATGTAAACTCCGTTGGAAAGCGCATAATTTATATTTTTTTTCATTTTTTTAGAGTACACGTGGGATTTCAGGTGTGCAACTAGCGTATGTACATGTGATTTTAAGCATGCAGCTAGCGTGTGTACACACTCTGCCTAGCTGTACAATTTGTTTTTATAAGAACTCTAGCAAAAAGGGTTGACATATGTGCGAATGAGTAGGCCAACATTAGAAATGCATAGTAGTGACATTTTGAGTTATAATAGTCTTTCCTTCGAATTTGGGTAAACATATAATAAAATCCATTGAAACTTTCTCCCAACGTTGACTTGGTATAAATAATGGTTGTAGAATACCCGATGTATTGATTCTCTCTCCCTTATTCTGTTGGAAGACCACACATTCAAAGATAAAATTTTGAACATCAGTTTTAAGACCCCCAAAAAATCCTTACTGATCCTGTGGTAAGTTTTCAAGAACCCCGAATTTCCTCTTATATGAGAAGTGTGCAATTCCAGAATGACCTTCTTTTTGAGTTGGGAATTATTATATAAATATAGGCGATCATGATACCATAGAAAATCATTATTCCATAAAATTTTATCTAATGCATTGGGGTCCTCTTGTATTTGTTGAATTATCTTTCATACCTATTGATCTTTCTTCCATCCTATTCTTGATTCTTTCACCCAATTAAATTGTGGAATAGAAATAACACATAGTGAACCCTTTGTTTCTTCTTCTTTCCTTGAAGGTGCATCTTCCACAATATTATGTTTTCATTTTTTTGTAAATAATTTCAAAGTCATAACCTAGCATATTTGTAACCCATTTTTGTCTCTCTTCTGAAGATAATCGTTTCTCCAAGAAGTAATTCAAACTATCACCATTTGTTTTTACTTTGAAGTGTCTTCCTATTGGGTAAATGTGTCATTTCTTAACCGCGTGTAGTATGGCCAACATTTCTTATTCATAAATGGGTTTGAGTAATTGTTTTCCTTTAAGTTGGCTACTTTGAAAGGAAAGGGCCCTCCCTTCTTACATTAAATATACACCAATGCCATGGCTTGAGGCATCACTCTCCATAATAAATGTTTATGTTAAGTCAGGTGTGGCTAGGATAGGAGTTGTACACATAGCCCCTTTGAGTTTTTAAAAATCTGTAGTTTCTTCTCGAGTCCAAGAAAACACTTCCTTATTTAATAATGTTATTAGATGTTTCATTATTTTACAATAGTTATTGACAAACTTTTTTAATAGCATGCCAATCCTAAGAATCCTCTAAGTTTCTTCAAGGTTTTGGGAACTGGCCATTCCCTTGTAGATTTTATTTTGTTAGGGTCCAACTTTATGCCTTCATGAGATACAATATGACCCAAATATTCCACTTCTTGAACCCTAAAGGCACACTTGGAAGGCTTTGCATAAAGTTTTTTCTCTTCCAAAAATTGTAATACTTTGTCAACATGTTGCACATGCTCTTCCCAATATTTGTTGTAGATTAGTATGCCATCAAAAAATACTAACAAAATTTTTCTAAGGAACGGTTTGAATATATAATTTATCAAGAATTGAAATGTTGAAGGTGCATTAATAAGTCCAAATGACATAACCAAAAACTCATAATGACCTTCATGTTTTCTATACTTTGATTTGGGATTGTCTTCCTGCCTCATTCTTATTTGATGATATCCCAAATGAAAATCCAACTTAATAAATAAAATTGCTCCATGCAATTCATCTAATAATTCATCAATGACATGAGTAGAAAAATTATCTTTGATGGTCATTTTTTGAGTTGTATATAATATGGAAACATACGCCATGGGCCATCCTTCTTCATAACCATCACTATTGGTGAAGAGAAATAACTTTGGCTAGGTTTAATGATGCTAGCCTCTAACATTTCTTGGATCATACACTCAATCTCACTCTTCTGTGCATATGGATGCCTGTAAGGCCTAATGTTAAGTGGTACACTTCCAGGTTGCAAATGAATAGCATGATCATGATCTTGAGTAGGTGGAAGACCCTTGGGAATCACTCCAAATACCTTGGAATGGTTGTTGATAACTATTTATGGATTCATTGGATCAGAGGATATATATGTTTTAACATATAGTGAGCACAATTGTGCAATTACAACAAAATGCACCTTTTTGAGTAATTTTGTCATACTATTAAAGATTATCACCATAGAGAGTTTCCCTTGGATACCTCTAAGCTCAATTTCCTTACCTCCTGAGGAAAATCTCATGAAAAATATTGAAAATTAAGGGCCATTGTTCGTAATGATTGTAACTATTGGACCCATAATACAACATCAACACCACCCATTTGGATGGAAATCATGGGACTATCCAATAAATACACCCCCATATTGATATTAATAATATGGAACTTCTCAAAACAATTTATGGTACCTCCATCTTCAATCATTACTTGAAATTTCGATGCTGGAAATACAAAGCAATTGAGATATTTTGCTAATTTGAAATTGATGAATTTATGGGTACTACCATAATCAATAAACATTGTTACCTTTTTCTTTTTGATGTATCCTTGTATATTGATGGTTTTTGGAGTATTGATGTTGACCAATGCATGACAAGATATTGTTGGAGTAGTCTTTTCTAGATCTAGATATTGTGATGGTTCCAATTCTTTATCAGTTTCCTCTTCACAATGTATGTTGAATAATTTATTTTCACCGCATTTATGACCCTTACTGTACTTTATATCACAATTGAAACATTGTCCCTTTTCTATTCTTTCATCCATTTGTTGAGGTGTAAACCTTGTTGGTTGAGTGAGGTTAGGAGAGGGAACATTTTTCTCTCTATAGTTGTTAATGGCCAACCTTTTAGTAGCCATATTTTTGTTTCCCACTTTCATTTCCATGTTCAAATCTTGCTCTAGGGATTTAGGTTTAAAAATATGCATCTCATGTCAAATGTTCTCCTTTCAAGTGTCCATAAATACATCTAACAAATTATCCTCTAGAATGTTCTTTACCTTGAGACTGAACTTTTGGAATTGTTGAATGTGCTCTGTAATTGAACCTTTTTTCTAAATATTTATGAATTGACTAAATAATTTATTGTTCTTAAAATATACCCATAATGTGTTATCAATTCATCTATTAAAATGGACCAACAAATAATAGAATCATTTTTTCTTTCACAAAGCCATTGATTCCAAACAAATTGATCATTTTCTAAATACAAGGTTCCAATAGTTTCCTTCTGTATGCTTGGCACTTGCTGCAAATTGAAGAATTGCTCCATCTGGAATATCCATGTTATAGGATATTTACCATCAAACTTCATCATATCGATATTCAGAATGAAATAGTTCCTTGGTGCCAACTTGAAGCCTTGATGATGTTGATCTTGGAGTAATGAATGATCATGATTCTAAGATTCCTTATTTGTGCTCTCCAAATGTGACAAAATACTCCCCATATGTGATTGAGTCTCAACAATATTGTTCTCCTTATTTTAATGATTTCCTTGGATCTCCATATCCAAATTAAGGATCCTTTGTAAGAGAATGGTTTTTATGGACTTCATGATTTTTTGTATTTTTTGTATTTCTTCCTTATTATCATTCATGGATTTTTGCGTTTCTTCCTTTTCTTCATCCATCTTCTTTTTCATTTGATATTACATTTAATTTTTAAGACATTCTTTAGAACTTGATAAACACACTAGTTTCAACATACTACCACTCATTTCATCAAGTTGATTCTTTAATTGGGAAAGTATGTTTTCAAAATCTTCAGTTTCTCCTGACGTACTATGTGATATTTCTGGAGGTTTAGTAGGAGTAATAATTCTTGAAGTACCCCTTTCCATTGGATAAAATAATAATACTTCTCTTTTTTCTCTTAATTTAAAGACATAGTAGCATGTCTCTTAAAACCGAAAAACAAATAATCTTGCTAACCACGAAAAAAGTTCTTAAAATCACTAGAAAACAATTTTTGCAAAAACCCTAACTTCCACAAGAAATACATCATAAAATATAATGTGTCAAAATATGAAAAAAATTTCCACATGTACTTTACTATGTCAAATCAGTGTTCTAAAAAATTTAGAGTCTGAAACTTGATTGAAAAAATTTACAATGAAAATGCCAAGATGACTTTTTTAAAACTGATTTCAGTATTAGTTACAAAGCTTGTCTTTCATGGACTTTTTTTCTGAAATTATAGTGAACCATAACTTGAAATTTTGACCACATGTACTATGAAATGTTTCCTCAATCTCCACAAAATTTCACTATCCGAAACTTCCCAAAAAAAACATTATAGTAAAAATTCAAACATGACTCGTTTAAAACTAATTTCAGGATGAGTGACAAACCCTATCTTCCATAAGCTATATATCCAAAATTATAATGAACCAGACCTTGAAATTTTAAACAAATATACCTTGATATTTCACCCCAGTCTCCTCAAATGTATCTTTCTCAAATTTCCCAGAAAAAAGTTATAGTGAAAATGAAAAGGTGTCTAAGTTGGAGGAGTGAAACCCTAGGATCATAAGATTTGATACCAAATGTTATGCACCAACACCTTTAGAATGATAAAAAGTAAATGAATAACAATCCACTATGAGGGGGAAACTTACTTTTTCAATATATTCAATGTACAAGATGATATAAGATGATCCTAAGACTATGTCTCCTTGGTATATATATATATATATATATATATATATATATATATATATATATATAATGTGTACAATAAAGGGTTCTAGACTACATACAAATATATCACTAGAGATGTAATAATTCAATATCTAGGTCTTAATAAGGGGTTTTATACTTACATGTGACTTTGTCTAAGGATTAACACTCAATAATCCCCTTCGATTCACCTTGACTCCATTTCCCTTGTTGAATTTTGCACTGATATCTACTTCCTTCCATCACCTCTTTTAAAATCCTAAAAACCCCAAAACATTGTTTTACTAAAGCTACTCTCACTTCACCTTGTGCCTCATTTCTTAGATTTGGTAATCCTACTAGAGATACTAGATACCCCACTTGAGTAGAAGGAGAAACGACCTAAAGTGAAGATGATAATTTTCTTAGGTGATATTGGTGACTATCCTAATAGTTTCTCCTTAAGTTGTACCGTGTGCATTAGGGATTTTATCATTAAGTACAATTTGGGAGGTAACAAGGTGCATGGAAAGACTGTATGTTTGGTATCCTTGGTAACTGACTCATGAGTGGTGTTCATAATATAGTCAAGATAATGTACTAGTGTGTAGGCTAGGAGGACCATGTATGTCTAGCCGAGTAGGGAGAACAACTGATAAGGTGTTGCATAACAGGCTTGGATGGAGGATGATGTCGTTGATTAAGGTTGGTTGTCATTGATGTCAACCCTTGAAGAAAGCCCCGTAGCACAAAGGTTTGGGTAATGGACCCAATTTTTTTATATTTAAATATGACTCATTATTGTCTTGTCATGGTTGATAATAATTAAATATGGATGAACTCCAAAGTGGTCCACTTATGGTGAAAGCCCTCACGGGAAGATGCTTTGCGGGGTAAGAGAACCCATGCTTAATTGTGGAATAATGAGATGAAGGACAAT
>JZKD02S1724076.1:0-29035 GCA_000966675.3 Picea glauca
ATAAAATACATAACAATTGTTTAATTCAGTTCGTGAATGACAGGTTTACCTTCTTTATTGATTGAATTATCAAATATAAATTTCTTGCATAACAGGTTGCCCTTATTGCAGAGATTTATACATCTTATAGTTGTTATGATATTTTTATGTCTTGTTTGTCTTGCAAACCAACTCAAAGAGCAGCTCAGCTGATCGTTTATGAGAAGCTATTGAACCAATTCGGTGCGAGTTTACTTCCTCCGACCAGCTTCAGAGTCATCACGCACGGGACAAATTAGGAGCACTTCCAGGTCAGCTAATCTTTTCTTTGCTGTTTTCATTAGTTAGTTCAGTTTAGATATAATTTTAATTAGATTTATATTAGATTGTTTAATTTCAGTAAATATTTATTTCTTTTTTCATAAAATATAAAAATAAAAAAAGAGATTCCTGGCTGTCTTAGGGCAGAAAATACATGAGTTTTGTAGGTTTTAATTAAATCTGTAGGCTGTTTATAGTGTACATTTGTGAATAAGTAATATTGCAGCTGATAATTAGATAGTTGATTTGAGTTATTATAATAGTAATTAGTAGATTGTATATAATAGTTAGTTCTTAGTTAATTTGTTTTATTAGTTTTAGTTAGTTGAGTTTCTTTTATTTAGTTAGTTTAGTTAGTTTTAGTTTGCTTATTTAGTTTAGTTAGTTTTATTTGTTTTAGTTATTTTAGATTAGTTTCTCTTTGTTTTTCTTAAAATACCTTAGAGCGGCCAACGGAGCCATTAAACTCGTCAGGGTGGTCCATTCCAAACGACTTGGGTTATTTAGACAACCCCGGACCGGTTCCACTCTCCTAGTTGAAGGACGGTCAGTTTCGCCCGTCAACAGACCCGCAATATACGATCTGAACACTACAAATAGTTGAACCACAGAGGGATAATCTCCGTAACTCACCCGAATGTGACCTCGTGCGTAACCCCTGTGTGAGAGGGGGATCCTAGAAAGCTTATACAACAATTGGATTTGACTCTCCCTATCTCAGGATGCTAATGTTTGTTTTGAAAACTTTGGAGAGTTGTACTCACAACCTAATCCAAAGTGCTAATCCTAGTATTATGTTGGTGGAAGATCCTAAAAACAAAATGTTGTAGATAATTTTTAATTAGCGTTTATTTTACAACTGTTCTTTACTCAAAGGGTGTATGATCATGAAACTGATGGTGTTATGACTCAATTCCCCAAAAATGCATAAAATATGATAATAAATTGTTTCTTTCGATGAATGGATCTTTAAGGGAAGGACAAAAGTTGTTTTCACTATCAAACACTAAAATGCAATGTCCTCATATAGTTGTTTCTCAATCAAATCAATGGAATGCTAAAAATTTCAGAAATGCCTTCTAATATCAAAACCAATAAAAAAAAATGTCCTTTTGCTTATATGTGAATGATAATCAGATGTAAGACTTATAAATGTCAATCAGACTTTAGGATTAAACAATTAGAAGCAAACCTCACATAAACAAAAAATACACTCTCGTTGTGAATAAACAAGAAAGACAAAGGTAACCAAATTTGCAAACAAGAACCAAAAAAACTCAAACAACATAGAAATGATGGAAAACTAACCTCAAATATAAAATGGAAAGGTTCTTAGACCTTTGGATTTCCTCACAAAATCTTCCACTCAGTCAGATAAAGGAGAAGAAAACAACAAGTTAACTCTAGGTCAGCAAAGACAAAGAGTGACTTCAAGGCAAGGAAAGAGAATGTCAAATTCCCAAACAAGAAGAGATCAATCCTTATAAAATAGAGTGTTGAAGGCCAATACCAATATGGACTGAGAGTATGAGACCCTGAGCAAATGCAAAAGGCAAAAACTGAACTCATAAACTGAAAAACTAGAGGATTTTTCACTGAAAATGGGGTAACACTATGGTGTAAGGGGCACTAGAGCATTCCAACGCTCTGTGTAATACCACCAGGGAGTTTTGGTGCTCTGATAACAAGGGAAAGGGAGCGCTCTGCTTCAAAAGATCAGAAAAAGGGTCAGGAACTCGAAAAATCAAGGAAATTAAGTCAACCAAGGTGATCATGATGAAATAAAGAGGTAATCAAACAAATCTAAGAATAAAATAGATAGTATGGAGAGGGTCAAATGAGTGGTAAAAGGGCCAAAACAAGATATGGGAAAGAAAACACAAATAAGATATCCTCCCCAGTGGAGTTGCCAATTTCTGTTGTAGGTGAATCCCCCTGCGGACAAGTGGATTCCCTCTTGGTCTCTAGACTCCTAAGGCCAAGAAAGAAAAGTTCTTAACATGGAAACTGACATCCTTTTATATATAATCAAGCTATTAAATGAAAGGGAAGGAAAAATATATGTACCTTATTAGCGACGTTTGTCCTTTCAAAATCCTGGCTGAGCTTCGATCCTGAGCTCCCTGATAGGTCCTATAGGATAAACAAAGATACAATGGAATTCCTACTCTATTGATATTAGCTCGAATATAGATCCTCTACTGTAGAAAAATGCATATGGAACAAGCATAAGTTTGAAATAAACAGTCCAAACATTGATTATTAACGAGAACAAGTAAAAATACTTACAATCCTTTGATGAAGGTGCAACAACTTCTTCCAGTTCTCCTTTTCCAACCCCTTTTCTCAAGTAATCTACACTGATTGCTTTGATGACATATCACTTATGAGATCATACATGTCATAGCTCCAATCTCTTTTGTTCATACCACTTACAGGATCATAAGTTTGGTATCAATCTCTAGTCTCTACTCCCCTTTTCACCATGAGGAGGCCTCCTTATATAACCTTGGAGAGGCCCAACCACTTGAGATATATTTGGGATAAGTTGAGGATTCCTCTCCTTTAGTTGAGGATCTTCCCTAAGATCATTCCTTGACCATCTATTCGAATCCAACCACCTTCAGGAATTGAGGGATTCTTCCCTGATTTGTCTTAACAAACCCAAAATTTGCTCAGAAAAGGGTAGCGTTCCCCTAAAAGGGTGCACATAGCGCTCAAACACTCCCCCAAAGAGGCAGAGGGAGCACCGAAAATCCCTGATAGTGGGTAGGGGAGTGCTGCTCTCCAAAATCCATTTTTTAGTGGTTCTTTCAGTGGCAAAAGGTTTGTACTCCCTGTCAACTGATTTCTCTTCTTCAAAACTAGTATTTGAGGTGTCTTAAGTGTATATATGATGTTGTTAGAGGCACGACATAGGAAATATGTTAGTATGATGTTTGTGACACTTTCAACACGTGTGTTCAAGATGCGACACTTGCAGACAAGGTGCGACACTTACAACACTTGTAATGGCGACACTTGCGACACTATTGAAGTGAGTAATTTTGAGGTGTAACAATGATCTGTGATTGAGGGGGATGTGGTGGCATACTAAGGAGGATATTGGAAAATGGTTGGACATGAAGGAGATCGATTTTGTTGTAGATCAAAATAAGAATTCACGAATCAACGTAGAAAAATGGCTACAAAGGTCTGTGTTTACATATTTGCACAAACTTTTCTTTGCTGATTTTTTGAATATTTTAGCAAAGTGGATCCATAGATTAATTGAACAGATTGGAATATTTCATATTTTTGTTCCAAGATTTTGGACTCCTAAGTTAATTAGGCAAGTCAATATTGTAAGAAATTGGGTACCACGCGTAGTATATTACTGGATGGAAAGTGTGTTGGGAGGTTACATTATTGAATTTGTGCCATAGATTTTACTCAGTCGTTTAGCATTGCTGAAAGGGAATTATTTAAGAGACCGCACAAAAGATACCTAAAGTCACTATCTACTTGGATTAAGATGTTATTGTGTGGCAAGGGAGTTATGAAAATGGAATCTGATTGCTAATTTCCTTCATGCACATAGGGGGACTGGGGGATGAACAAGGGATGATCTGAGCATAAAAAGGGATGAAGAAAAGGAATGAATAATGAAGGGGTTGAAGATGCGAAGAGAAGAAGAGTGTGCGACAAACAAATAGATTGGAGTACTGTGCAGTGGTAAGATATTTAGACCGAATAAGATTAGGATTATGGATGAGAGAGAGGGGAAACACAGTGAGAATGAGGAAAGAGACACTAGTGTGATACTCCAGATCGAGGGAAGTTTGCACGCAGAAGAAAATATCCCTCAACTTAGTCTAGTAGAAGAATATCCCACTGAGATCAAACTCTGCATTGAACCTACGACCCCATGTGAATCACCAAGAACCGAGGTAAGATTTGAAGCTTTGTCAATTTTAGTTAGTGAAGGAATAAAATATAGTAGTAAGAGTAGTGTAAGTAATACATCTATTCATAATCAATTAGTGTTATCATGAAAGAATACCACGCATAACACATTGGTGGGAGTAGATGCTACTTTAAGAATTCATGTCCTCCATGGAGCGGGGACAGAGGATCTAGAACACCATTCATTCATTTGTTAGACACTATGGATTGTGAAGAATGTTCAAGATGATGGTGCGAAGTTTTCACAGTTGGCAACAACATTCAAAGATCCCGCATTATTATGGTACATGAAAAATCAGACTACGACACCTATGGTACAGACTAGAACATTGGCACATGTACGAAAATATCTATTAAAAGAGTTTCAAAAACCTAAATTTGAGTCGTAGTGCATGAAATAGTTGAAGGAGATCAAGAAGATAGTGAATGAATCAGTGTGGGACTATGATCAAATATTTAAGATACTGAATGATTGGTTGAAATTCCAAATTCCGGATGAACAACATAGATAGTGGTTTATTGTAGGATTGTTGTCGCATATATGCTTCCCTTTGACGTAGCAGTAGATCTTGTCGTAGCAGGAAGCCTTAGAAATTTCTATGAAATTAGAAGCATCCCTGGTAGGAGAAAATGACACAAGGATAGTTCAAGTGTAGTCACAGTTAGTAGTGATGACTATTCAGTTGCAGGTACTTGCGAAAGGAAAATAAAAAGGCGAGGAGGTCTAGTGCATCACATGCAGAAAAAAAGGTCACCATAAGAATGAATGCAAATATTTTCAGTAGTATTTGAATACAAGAGCTCTGAATCCATTGGGGTTATGGTGTGATATTTGCAAAACAATGGGTCAACACCCTCATAATTTCCCATTGATGTATAAGTACCAGAATACTATTATAAATATATTTTTGAACTTTTGTGAGTCTATTGGACATGAAGAAAAGGATTGTCGTGCATTTGATTTGATGAGATAACACACTACAGATGGATACATAGTCTAGGGAGAAGTATTTGAAGGAGGAGCACCACATTATAAGACTCCAAGATGTTATAATCAAGCAGGAGGAGGAAGGTTAAGAGGTAGTGGAAGAGGAGGATTCAGTATAGGTAGAGGAACTATTATATGTTATAACTGTAACTAGCCTATACATTTAGTGCGAGACTTCTTGAATCACTGCACGACATGCACATATTGCAGACAACTAGACCATGCAACAGAGGATTGTCCATAGTTGATCATAGAATGGAAATAAACGAGGAACATAAATGTACAGATGATAGAATAAGAAGCAGGTGTCGAACAACCCAAGATATCAACAATTACACATAGAGGAAACAAAACCAAAGCTAATGCAACAAATCAAGGAAATAGGATCCACTAGTGGGTAAGGAAAGTAGCGGAGCCTCAACCATTGTTTGACCCTAGAAAGGAGAAAGAGACGTATATGCAAGCAAATAAATAAGTGGTAGGAGAAGAATGGATAGCCTCACTTCGACTGCGCCACCTTTTTATGACAGGCCACCAGTGTACAATATGCCACCAGTCTATGACCATTCAGAAAGACAAGTTGACAAGGTAAGCACTTTGATTTTTTATTTATTTATTTATTTTTTCTGAAAAGTTGTTTGGAGTTAATGAAAGACGATTCTACTTTGAGTATGTTGCACATAATGATTGACCGTTGCACCTAAGAGAATGAGATACTTTTTGCACACTGAGCAGTTAACTAGGTGCATCGAAAGAAGAGAATGAATAGGGAGTTTTGACTCAATGCGCGGATAGGAAACTATGACATGGACAATATTATTTTGGATCTGGGTTTCGATGTGAATGTCATATCGAGGAAAACTTGGGAGATGATGGGTCAACCAAATTTGATTTGGTCACTCATTTAGTTGATATTTGCAAATCATCATAAGATTGCTCCAATTGGAAGGTTGATAGGGGTAAGTGTTAACATTGATGGAGTGCACAACTTGGGTGATTTCAAAGTGATTGAGATAGTATATGGAAGCACTCCTTACCCAACACTCCTTGGAATTGATTGGACCTTTGAAAACTAGACTATCATTGACTCGAAGAAGAGACATATGATATTTGAAGTACAAGACTTGAAGGTCACTATACCATTGGATTCTACTGAAGGAAGAAGATATGTAGAACCAGTAAAGGGAAAAGAACTCGACAACCTGTATAACATGACTGCGATGATGGATGATTATGTGAATCCTACAACCAAAGGTGTAATTATTTAGATAAGTATTAGTTAATGCATGTCAGATTCATAAGAAGCTTTGGAGAACTGACAATATATATTGCACGAAGTGTACACAAGGAAATGTGCTCGAATTAATCGCGCGTTGTGATGGATTGGAACTGAGGTATCTGATCCTCCAAGGTATGATGTACTAACCAATGTAGCTTATTTTATAAGAGAATTTGAATTGAAAATATCAGATAAACAAATATTATGAGCATTAGATGTCACACTGAAAGCGACCTTGAAAATATGGTGGGTTGTGCATAAGGATGGAATAAGAGATTGGCAACAATGAATAATACTATTACAGGTGAGATTCAAGACATAGAATGAATACACTATGCATAAGTATACATGATTGAGATGCCCGATGGAGCATGTTACACGATGCATTGTGACATGGAGTAAAGTACCCAGACAATAATGGACACACCTGTTTTTACACACCTTGGACACAATCCTGAAGAATCAGTACTTGGAACTGGAAGTGCGCAAAGAAACTGCAGATTGGGATGAACTGGCTCAAAATTTCAAGGTAACTTTTAGTTTTCAAGATGGTGCTACTTTAATTGACTCAACTTTTTAGGTCATCAAGAACAATATTTTTTCAACAGAAGACTCGATAGAACTAATACTTGTATGTAGCACACATAGATATTATGCGACAATTGAATAAGTTTTGCGCTATTATAATGTTGTTGAAGAAGACAAAGAGAAGGAATAAGATCCCAGAAAGGTGCAAATACCATAAACAAAAAGAAATCACACAGTAAAAGGACCACAAATAAAATCTATTGTGTATGAAAATCCATTGGGAATGCACAAAACAAACATTGGTACAAAAGATAATCCCAAATTTGCAAACATAGGAGACTATTGGAATGAAAAAATTGTTGAAAATATAACCGACTTATTGCGCAAGTATCAAGATCTGTTTTTGAATACTTTTTCAAAGATGAAAGTGATCATTGGAGATTTAAGAGAGATGAAGATACCCTTGAAGCCAAATACTAAGTGGGTGAAGCAAATGTCATATAGATTGAACTCAGTGTATAAGAAGAAGGTGAACGGGGAGGTAGACAAGATGTTGGAAGTTGGAATTATTGAAATTGTCGCCGAATCAAAGTGGATTAGTCTAATGGTGTTTCAAGATAAGAATATAGGAGGGAACACAATTTGTGTAGATCTGAGGAAGTTAAATGATGCATGTTTACATGATCCGTTTCCGACTCCGTTTATAGATGAAGCGTTTGACAATGCAGGAGGACAAGAAGACTATTCATTCATGGATGGATTTTTAGGATATCATCATATCGAGATTGAATAGGAAGATAGATATAAGACTACATTTGCGACATAATGGGGGTGTTATCAGTACACAATAATTCCTTTTGGATTGAATAATGCACCAACTATATTCTCTAGAGTAATTGTAGCAACATTTAAAGAATTCATCCATAAGTTCTTAGAAGTATATTTATATGATTGGATGATGTTTATCTTGTTGAAAGATCTTATTGAGATTTTTCAATTGATGTCGGATAGGTGTAGGAAGTTTCATATATATTTGAATTAAATAAGTGCATTTTCTATGCGTTGTTTGGTATCTTAATGGGCCATGTAGTGTGTAAGCAAGGACTGTTGGTCGATCTTGCAAATATTGATGTGATTGTTTATTTACCACTGCCGAATTCAATGAAACAATTACGAGCAATGCTGGGACATAAAGGGTACTACAGGAAGTTCATTAAAGGATATGCATAGATTACAGTCCCTATGGAAATATTTCTAAAGAAGGAGCATAAGTTTCAATGGAATGAGGAATTTCGGGAAGGTTAAGATACTTTGAAGCAGAAACCAGTCATCACACCAATTTTGATGTTTCCATATTGGAAGAAGGAGATTCATGTTCATGTGGATGTGTCATATGTAGCTTTAGGCGCAATGTTGTCTCATCCTGGAGAAGGAGATATAGATCATCCCATTGCATTTGCGAGTAATAAGTTATCAACTATAGAAAAAAACTATACAACTACAGAACGTGAAGGATTAGAAATGGTGTATGCATTGCAAAAGTTCACGCATTACTTGTTGGGTTCACACTTTAATACGTACACAGACCATTCTGCGCTAAGATATTTTGTAAATAAACTAGTGTTGGGGGGAAGAATATGCATATGGATATTATTGTTTCAAGAATATGACATTGAAGTAATTGTGAAACTAGAGAAATTTAATTCAGGACCTGATCACTTATCCCACATATTATCTGGAGAAGACGCAGGAAATTTGGATGACAACTTACCAGACATGCTCTTATTTATAGTACAAATGGTTGATGACTATTTTACAGACATAGTTCAGTTCTCGAGCATAGGATTAAACCCACCTGAGTTTACAGTTGCGCATAAAAATAAGTTAGTAGTGAATGAAACAAACTATCAACTCATAGTAGGAAATTTGTACAAGTTAGGTGTTGATTTTATTCTGCGACGATGTGTATTAGAACATGAAAGACATATGATATTGTCAAAGGCACATGAAGGGGTTGCAGGATGTCATTATGTAGGAAAATAAACAACTCATAAGATTTTGCATGCAGGATTGTGGTGGCATACCCTTCATAAGGATGCCAAGGAATTTTGTAAGACTTGTGATGTTTGCAAAAGAATTGGGAAGCCTTCTAGGAGAGATGAGATTCCATTAGTACCACAAGTGACATTACAAAGTTTTGATAAATGGGAAGTGGAATTTTTTGGGCCGATCAATATACCAACAAAGAGATCAAGAGAGAGATACATCATTATTGCTACATATTACTTGACCATATGGGTTGAAGCATAGCCATATATAAATTGCAGCACGAAGATAGTTGCATGATTTTTGTTTGAAAATGTGGTGACAAGATTTGGATACTTAAGAATTCTTATGAGTGATCAAAGAAACCATTTTCTAAATAGGATGATTTCAACATTGACATAGGAGTTTCAGATTCATCATCAAAAGATCACATTGTATCATCCTGGGGAAAATGGAATAGTGGAAGCATTCAATACGATACTAGAACATGCACTGACGAAAGTGTGTAATGTCATTCAAGACAACTGGGACTTGAGGATTCCAACAATATTATGGGTGTATAGGAATACAAGTTAGAATTTGATAGGAAAAACCCCATTCAGACTAATGTATGGCCAAGAAGTTGTTATGCCTATGGAATTCATAGTACCAAGTTTTCATATTGTTGCGCTGACAGAAATTACAGATTCTCGTGTAGTGGAGAAGAGACTGTTAGGACTAGTAGAGTTGTAAGATGATCGATTTATCGCAGGTTTCGATCAACAAGTTCAGAAAGCGCGCAGGAAAGCATGCCATGCCATGTGTATTAAAAAAAATAAGTTTTAGACAAGAGACTTAGTCTTATTTTATGATAGCAAGTTTTTGCAACACCCTGGGAAGCTTCAGGTGCATTGGATGGGTCCATATATGATCAAGTTTGTGATAGATGCAGGTGTTGTTCAGTTGGAAAAACTGAATGGATAAGTTGTGGAAGGACTGGTTAACAATAGTCAGATGAAACCCTATAGAAACAACTATACTTCCACACATTAGTCGGAGCACACAGTATGTGTACCATAGTACTTGTATTATAGTGTATTATAGAAGAAAAAGAAGAAGAAAAGAAGAACAACAATAAAATAATTTGAAGGCTGAAGTGATGCATATGGATAAACGACTACGAAGATAAAACCATAAAGTGCCATAGAGATGTGGAAAGAGGAAGGAACTATGCAAAAGAAGGAATATTGAAGTGCACCATAAATTTGTGCAAAAGGAGAGAAACACATTAAAGAACATACATGATAGGACAAGCATTAAAGAGCGATCATAAATTTGATTATGTTGATGAATCATTATAAGAACAATCTCGATGTTTTTATTTCTCTACATATGATACGTGTTGAGATTATTATCATGTTTCATGATGTTATGTTAAAATGTGGTTCAATTTATTATGTTGATGTAATTCTATATCTTTGATAAATATATGTTAAGGTTATGATATTATGATAACAATTTATGATGTGATGGCATGTGGTAATTGCATGAAGTATTATGATAATATGTTTCACGATGACATGTAAAAGTTAGCATGCACGTTCTTTTCTATGAGATGTTGGTATTATTATTATTACAACTAATGAATTGGTTGCATGTTGTGAGGTGGTTATTGACAAGAAAATCCATGAGTGGGATAAGAGGCCATTGTATTTGATGATCTCATGGGATTCGTTACCTATGAAGGAGAATATATACAAAGTAGCACCTTATGGGATGGAAACAAACTCAATTGACCAACCTATGCCAGTGGTTTGTTTTCCTTGTATAATTCTTGATGGGAAGTGGGACCATCGTGAGAAGGCCATAATGCCTAATATTAGATTTATGATGCCAAAGTCTAGGAGAAGGGCTAGAGTAGTACTTGATAGTGGTATTATCAGATTGGACTTTGATGCCCAGGGTTGGGTACCTAGTAGGAGTTTTGGAGAATGTTTAGGTCAGCCTTTTGAGATGATTTGGGTACGTGAATACCATAATGGATTCCTGCTTAGGCATATGTGGTCTCAATCCTTGGGTCTTTGGTTATAACAATAGGATTTAATCTTAGTTCTGAAAGTTAGGAAGAAAATCTAGATAGTACTCACACTTCCCCGATGATGTGATGTGGGATTTCGATGCTTATTGTGGTCACTTATGTGGCCCTTATGCTATTTTCAATAGAGGGTGTTAGTGAAGATATAGGGATAAAGTAAAAAATTATAAGTAACATAATTAAAGTTAACTTCGATACAAAGTTACTTAAAAGAGGGKGATATGTAATGCCTTGTAGTTTCTATTTAAGTAATAAATAATAAACAAAATTTTAAAATAMTAATAATAAATAAATAAAAAGATGATAAAATAACTAAGAAATTATAATAAAWAAAATAAAATAAAATTGAAGAGAATTACTAAAAAGGGATCAAATAAAAGATAAATTAAGAAAAKGTTAAAMCATGATTAATTACTTAATTACAAGTGTAACTCATGCATGGAACTTCTTTCATGGATGGACAAGAAGAATACTATATAATAAAGGTGGAGAAGAAAGTTTGTCATMTTTTACTTGGGCAAYTAATGGAAAGGCTTGGAAGCTAGCATATGTAGTTGATTGAGGGCTTGGGGGTTGTCAATCATGACAAATAAGAGGTTGGTTGGGAGGAGAGTCATCCCCCACACTCTGTTGCAACATGTTGGATTTAAAATTGGAGCACAATGGTTCAGAATTCATAGCATTGTATGTAAGTTGATTTCTTCAACTTTTAGGTAAGTTTTCCACCACTCACTCTTTGTAAATTATGTAATCATGATTAATGTATCTTTATTTTTTTTAGTCATTTGTTTCAAATTTATATACTTCTTTATGTGTTTTGATTTATGAGAATTCAATCCATTACAAGATATTTCTAGTTAACTTTGAGGGAATTTTTTGGAAAGGGGATTCATTTATTTTTTCTATGAGGCACTGGATCAAGTGCAATCATATGTATAGATCCATCAAGAACCATCCCATGATCATGATGAGGAGGTATAGTAGATTGATATTGAGGATCATGATTGTAATGATATTTCTTTTATGATATATGTGGACGAGTCTAGGTGAAATCCAAACATCCTATTAAGATATTATTGAAATTGGAAGAACATATTTTGTTTCAACCAAAATATGATATTTCTCACAATTTATCAATGATCCCCGACTAGACCAATTTTTCTCCTCAAATTGATGCTCAGTTGAATAATTTCTTTGATATTATATTCAATCACGATCCATTTGAATTGAGGATGTGGGGAGTATCTCAAGGGGTAGTTCAAAATAATTTTAGTTTTTCTACTTCTTATTCATTAGTGAGAAACCATGTTTGGAGTTTCAACTAGAAGATATACTTTGTTCTTTGGAAATCAGGCATATGAATACTTCTTTCTATTCCATAGACTTGATGTTTGGATTCAATATATGTATGACTATGTTGATCTTTCACATATGATTGATTGTGTAACATCTCGCTCTTGCGCACTGAGCAAACTTATTCTTTGAGGACACTTGCTCGCAAGTGATCCAAATTTTATGTTATTAAAACATTTATTTTGACTATGAGGCGTTATGGGTTGATGACATGTTGTTTTACTGCATTGACATAGACATGTGCTATTGACTTAGTTTTACTGAGTGTGCAGGATTTTGGACCTTGAGGATGCCGAGGCATCGATGGAACCCCTTGGACTCTGGATTGAGTCAGGGAGTGTACCATTGGGGTTTGACTATTTTACTGTGATATTAGTGCATCTGATTATATGATATGATATGGATATATTCTGACATGATTCGCTGATGATGCAGGCTGACGATAGCTTGTCGACCAGACTCACATGTGGAGTAAAGGGGTCATGCACGATTACCAGAGATGTTGAGGGAGAGGTGTGGACAACAACCCTGCCACAACCTACTAGCACTCCTGCCGTGGCTCGAACTGTAGGTTAACGTTTACCTAGTTCGAGAGGACCCACGATGCCATGAGGGAAGACTTCAATAGTCGCTCACGATGATTCTAAAGGGCACGCAATAAGGCGAGGGCCTTTTTCCTTAGAGGCCCTTAGTCTCCCACAAGTTCACCTGGCGGAGTATTGACCCCAGGGGTTTTTGATGTCTACCAAGTCAGTTAAGAGGCGAATGGCACCCTTGGAGCACGTGGTGCGTCTTGAAGGGCACGTCACGCAAGACAAATGGAAAGAGGCGAGTGACACCCTTGGAGCACATAGTGCGTCCTGAAGGGCATGTTGCGCAAGGGAAACAAATTAAGGCGAGTGTCACCCTTGGAGCACGTAGTGCATCCTAAAGGGCACGTCACGTTGTTGATGATAAATGAATGAACCTAGATGGCCTTAGGACGAATAACATGTTAAGAATTTTTAAAAACAACTTCCCTAATAAAATGTTGCCCAACACGAACATTTAAGGTCTAAGTCTAAATTATGCTAGTGGTAAAGTTTTATCTATCTATTTAAAAATAAATAAATAAATAAATAAAAACAACATAAATAATAATTATACTCTTCATTAAATCTTGTAACAATAAGGGGGTAAGCAATTTAAATGATTCATTAAAATCTGTTCGGGTGAAATTTAAAAAAAGGGGGGAATAATTGTTTTATTATTTATGATAATTTAAAATTATTAACTAAAAAGGGAAAAAGGAAAAAGGGGGTTAATTTCTACACCTGCCAATTTGAGTCCTAAATGAGAAAGAGAGAAATCTAAAATATTTAGGAAACTAGGAAAAGAGGGAAACATAAGAAGAAAAGGGAAACCCAAGGGAAAAAGCAGAAATTCAAACTTAGTAAGGTATCTACCATTAAGAACTTTCTAATTTAAAATTGAACTAGCAAATTGATAATGGGGAAAGCCATTAAAACCTGTAAGAGAATTTGGGGACACCTAGGAGCAATTCTAGGAGTGACTCTAGGTGGGTGAGGGAAAGAAGGCAAATTAATTAATTAAAGAAATTAATTTGTGGAGGAATGAAAGGGATGGGTGACACTTCTATGGGGAGAAATTTTTAGGATTTATTTTTAAAAAACTTAATTAAATGAGATTTTAGGGAAGTACGGGACTATGAAACTCTATATAATGAAGGGAGGAGATGGAAGAAACATCTCTTCTGGTTGTGTAACATTACGCTGCATAAATCTCTAGTTGACTGACTTATCTTGTGGGAGTTGGGATACCTAGCTCGGTGAGGAGTGGTAGCTCGACCTTGTGAGGAAAAATGGGAGCTAGCTAATTCTTTGGTTAGCGTGTGTGGCTCCTTTGCGGCTCGGGGGGATAAGGGGGAAGAATATTACCCCTAGCATTGGCTGGGAAGTACCGGTGAAGTCTCGCTGATCGGAAAGAAGAAGTTGCATGGAGCGTGCAGGACGTCAACTTAGAGGGGCGATCAGGCAACGATACACTTTCTTCATTTTGTATGGTAGATTGTTGTAGGATTTATGGTTTGGAGATGCATGTTTATTTGGGTAGGTAAGTTGATTGTCTAGATTGATGACTGATTTTTTTTTATAGCCTTGTTGGATGATTGATTGATATCCCTCGACCTTCGTTTCCCAGAGTGTCATGAATACCCTTTGGTGTATTGATTTGTGATTCTTGTGGTTGTTTTTTCCCTTCATCCCTATTTCATCATTCCTCGCTTGAGCAGTTGACCAGGAGCCTGATCTACAGTTGTCGCTTCTACGTTAATAGAAATATGGATCTCAACGCCCTACTTTTCTGTGCGTGGAGGATGAGCGAAGGATGTTCCTGCCAGTTGTCTACCCTTGCTATCTGATCTTGGCTGATTGTTGTTATGGAACCTTCTGGTGTTGAGTGGTTATGCATTTTAAACTCTGCCTCTTTTAAAATGTTACTCTGCAGTTTATTACTTGACTGGAAATTTCCTTCTCTGCAATCTCATTTTTTTTCAACCACGAATTACCCTGGCGCATTCATACGTATGTGAATGTGTTTTCTTGCATTTATCTTTGCGATTTAGATATCTACAAGCCTGGACTTGACTGAGCGTGGAATGCGTTTTTTTTTTTTTACAGTGTGTTAGCTACATTTTAATACTAGTTCTTGGTAGCATTGACTCTGTAATCATGCTTTTACTGATGCGTGTAATGCATCCGTGAAAATGTGTTTTATTTGGTAGTTCAGATTTAATAAGGTTGGACTTTATTTGGTTGTTTTATGGTAACACGTTTTATCCCTGGGAATGCCTTGGGCATTCACTTCCACCAGTAAATTCAACAATTACTGTCAATTTTTGGCATAGAGAAGCGAGTAACTCACCCTCCCTTTCAAGCTCAAGAATTACACCCCTTTTTGGTAAACCGTCTTTTACCCACTTCCTCCAATCCTGTTTCTAGTAGAGAGGCTCCCAGTAACGGCTTAGTGAATCACTCATTTCCTTGCTGCGAGTTAGAAAAGGAAAACAATGCCTTTAATCATAAGCAAGCAATTCATTACATTCACTCTTTTGGCATATTCTGCTCACTACCTTCAAGATGTCACCCAAGCTACTGTAACGGTAGGCGAGGATCTGAGCACTGTATCTTCCATAAATTTGAAGGCCACTTTGATCAAGTTCTAAGTCCCTATGTAATTAAGGCAGGACACGCCTTATCCAGTCAATTTAGGTGGCTCCACGAATTTAGAATTTAAAAATAAAAAGAAAGGCATAACGAAATATCTCTATATGTATTGTGCTTCCATGCTTAATAGTTTCCCCGTAATTATGCCTGGATTGAGTTGGCGTTTTCCCGAGTCTACTTAATTTACTTGACAACAATTTTTTTATTTTTCTTCTGGTGTGTGTAATGTACAACAATTGACATTGTCAAGTCTGCGATTTTTGCTTCTAACCGGACGATGTCACCTCCTAAGGAATGTGTTGCATTCATTTTTTCCCTGGTGTTTTCCTCTCCGAACTTATTTCTTACGTTTTACTTGAATGCTTTTCACTACATGTCTTTACTTCTTTGACAATTTCTACTTTTTTAGACAACTATCGATGCCTATGTGCCTGGCATATTCCTGAGGGTCTGTACTCCGTTACCATATCACATTGGGTCTGCGTGGTTACCCTCTCTAAGAGTGTCTTCCTTTATTAATGACCTGTATTTTAACTTGACAGTGAAGCGTTAATTTTGTTTTCATTTTCCTAAGTTTAATGGTATTAACTCCCACCTGTTGAAACCATCCTTGGACAGTGAAACTTTATTTATGACAACCCCTTTTATAGGCTAGAAGATAGCCTTCTCAGACCACCAGTTTAGTCAGTGGAATCCGTTACAACCTTCTGGATTTACCTTTCGCTGCGTTTCACCGCCATTTATCCAGCCTTTGGACAACACTGAGCTTGTCAGGACTGAAAAAAATGAATTAATTATCCATGCTTTAATGTCTGCGAGGGTAACAAATCTCTAAGTGCTATGCTATTGTTAATTTATAATTGTTCCAATCTTCAATTGATGATCTATTTAGAGTTGCTATTCATTTATTGTTTAAATGTGTAACGATAGATTTATAATTGGTATTGGGTTGCAATTTGTGATAGATTTATAATTTCATTTCTTTTTATTGACTAAATGTATACTCGATAATCCAATACCATCGCTAGCTAATGCTAACTTGTTAATTAAGTCTTGTTATTATACATTTACCAAATTTGGTTACCCACTAAATTAGTGCGCATGATTATAGGTTATTAAGGTTGACATCCAGTAAATAACAAGAATTGTTGTACCAAATTTATTATTATAATAAATATTTAGTTTGTGGGAATATGTTAAATATGCTTGAACCCATTGGAAGTAATTTTATTCCTATTTTCTCGATTTCAGGACCTGGGGATTGAACTCGATTAATGTAATTGTATTCATGCTTTAATCAATTCACCTTGCCAGGTGGCTTAGGGTCAATCCACCCTTTTCACCTAAACTTAGATGGTCCCTCTTTTATCCAATTTAATACCCAACAAGTAGGTTGTTGAGAGTTTTTGTACAAGTACACTGTTGTTTAGCATAAGAATTTTAAGTGGGGCCATATTCTCGAATATTAATGTATGATAAGTGTTGGAATTTTTGTGCCCTGTTTATGGAGAGTTTCTCTAGCGCTTGATTCTTCGTACTGATGAATGACTTAGTTAATAAATTAATTGCACGAATGAAGTGTATTATAATTATGATGGTTTAGATATTAGACTTCTTGCGCCTCGAATAACTGAAAAACGTCTGTGCCTGGGTTTTAATGTGGTCCCATTGTGAATGACGTGTTGAGGATTTTTTCCTTAAAGTGAAATGTGTTTTTTCTAACACAAAAGAGCATGTGATTTTTTTTTAAATTAATTAAAAAAAATAAATTATACTTCGCCGTNAAAAAAAAAAAAAATTATACTTCGCCGTAGTCACAACGAAGGGGTTGTAACAGATTGTACGTATTTTCATGGTTGTACGAATTGTTTGAAAATGTTAATCATCGCAGGTCTAATGTATTTACATGATATATGATTGTAGAGAGAGAGAGAGAGAGAGAGAGAGAGAGAGAGAGAGAGAGAGAGAGATGGAAAATTTTAGTAGGTTAATAAGTTCAATTTCTCCATTTTGAAATATTAAGTAGGTTAACTCATGTTTTATGTTTTCCCTTTCCCTCAAGTCAAAGTTTAATTTTACCTTGTGAAGTTTTAGGTTTATTTCCTAGCATTTGATTTCGTGTTTTATAAAGTTAACCTAGCATTTGATTTCATATTTTATAAAGTTATTTTAGGAGGTGGTTCTATGTTATTAGGGATTTTATTTTAGGATGGTGTTTCTTTCAAGTTGGTGGGCCATGTATTTACTTTATGTTGAGTTAGAAAATAATTTTTTCACAAGGAATTGTGTTGTGATTATTCACTTTGATAGGATTGTACTTGTACCTTAGGGAACATTTTCATTATTGACATGTTACCTCATATATAGTAGGGATTAAAATTAGTTGTTTCTAATTACATGGTTTCTCCCATGTTTGGAAAAATCTCATGTATCCCATCATTGGAATTCATACATTTTGCGAGTTCTAGGTTTCGAGTTATAATTATTTGGGTATTTGGGCATGTGTATATTCCATTTATCATAACTTTGAATCTTGATTATGAGATGGATTATTTCATAGGTATTTATTATGATCTTATCTTATTTTCTCAAAGGTCCTTGTTCATCAGCTACATCTGGATTTTACTTTCCAGGTGTAGAAATTGAAACTAAGTATTTTTATAAGGAGTTTACATTCCCTAAAAATTATTATTGAATATTTAATATTGGTAAATATCTCTTCAAATTAGAGATTCATGTCTAATGTAAAACACACATATAGAATGGGAAGTGGCTATTGTATGATATGTGTGGATGCACAACAAATTTTATAGCACGTGGTGGCTACGGTATAATGGGATGATGGATACTCTAAATACAAAAAAATGACTTTACTTTTTTATTCGTGACTGAATTCAAACTTTGGTGGTTGGACATTTAATAAAATGGTGGCTCCTCTCTAGTACATATAATGGCTCTTTATTCCTTGATGGCTAGGACTTATTAACAATTAATTACAAGCAAGGACATCTCATTCACAAGTTTTGAGTAGCCAATTTTCACATTCACATGACGCCCATAATCTACATTGATTTGATACCATGTTACATTAGCTGGATCACTTAGAAGAGGCATCCCTCAATGAGGAATGATGTTTTTTTTTTTTTTTTTTAACCTTCTTAAGACGTTATTAACTTTTACACTAACCCCTACTTGATCCTTCAAGCATATTCAACACCTTTCCTTCAACAAACCCCCTCAGCGACTTCGTTGTCTTAGCGGGAAAAACATAAGGATAAAAATGCTCCAGAATCTTAAGTGAACCTCAGGTGAAATTCAAATGAAATTTTAATCAGAAGAAAATATATAAACAGGCATTGCGGAAGGATTTCTATTAATTTCATAAAATATTTACAGAACTTTTCAGACTTACAAACTCAAATTCACAACTTTCGACCATAACACATTTTAGGGTACCTCAGACCTAAGTAGAATATAGCTTGACCTCAAGAATTATATGGAAACCCTTCGACTTTTGGTGCTACTGGAAAACTCTTCAAACAGACTTGTAAGTTCTGCGACTTTAGTTCACAGGCTCCCAACAAAGTAGCTCCTATGTAGACTATCAAACTCACGACAGAAAGACTTAGAGCTCAAACAAGAGGGAGCTCAGAAGACCAATACTAACCAAGAATCTAAGATTTGATTCCTGAAATGAGTGCCCCCAAGCTTTATTCATATACTTTTTCTAGACTTCGGACTAGCGAAATATGCAAGAATCGTCCTGAATGGTTGACAAACTATTTTAGTACAAACTGACAATATTTTTCGTAAATGATTTACTTTCCAATAGATTCCTTAGAATGTGGATCAAACCACACCAAATGTTGGAGAAGTGCTCTGAGTTCTAAGGATTTCCATTAAAATCAAATTATATAGAGAAGATATTAATCATGATCACAATACATCCCCATATTATATTGTTGGGAATAGGCTCCACTAGTGTCCTAATATTTTGAGTAAATCTTACGTACTATGAGTGTTCGTCCTTGGAATGATTGTGCAAAGATTCTTGTTTTTACAAGCCATTGGAGATGATGAGTTGCATACATTGACAAGACCATGTCATGAGTAATTCTGTCAGATTCAAAGAGATCACATATTTCTCTTAGTGGAATATCTTTGGTTGTGCATTCTATATTTAAGTATGTTGGGTCCACTACGCTTTTGTTGATGCCGAAGTCTCCCAATATGATAGTCAAATAGGAAATAATCCCCTCATACTAGTATATACACTTCTGAATTTCAATAATGTGAAATATGTCTTATTCCTATTCTCTTTCCTGAGAAAATTCCACCATGCCTTTTTGTATTCACTGTAATTAATGTCTGTTTCGAAGAACTTCTGTGTGGGATATTGATCTAGCCAAAGAGCATAGGAGCGGGGACTATCAAGTGAAAAATATTGATGACATAATCATGTATTATTATTATATTGTTGCCAAATAAAGTTTATATCTCTGAAGGTGTAGCATAAAGATGAAGTAGCATCAGTTGCAGCTCTAGTTGATATGTCATAAAGCATGTCTGGAATGTTTCTAGTATAAAATGGGATTCTTCTGAGTTATTGAACATAATTTGGTAGGAGATGAAGTGGCTGCAAATTCATATCGAGAACTTCAATTATTCTTAGTTTCCATGTAGGTTTCCATAATTGGGCATATACTTACCAATCTTCATTGCGTGGGATATTCCTTATTTGTTCACCTCCATTTTTCCATTCGGTAAAAATGACCAAAGAATAGATTTTTTCATTTGATATTGCTTGTTTTGTAACCACGTTCACTTGTCCTCCCTCGCTCGCATGCACACACTCGCTTGAAGGTTTTCTCTACTGAGAAAATCAGGGATATAATTTTTAGAGCCTTTGATGTGTTCAATATCAAAATCAAAATTTGCAAATAGAGCTTAACATCTTGCAAATTTTTCTTCACTTGCTTTAGTGATTTTCTTATGTAACACCTTGTTCATTTCAACAACATTAGTTCTGAGCATAATTTTTTTATTGATGAGATATATTTCGAACTTATTGATTGCATTAAGGGTCGCCTTTATTTATTTGTCAATTGTTGCATAGTTATTTTCATTTTCAAGCTAGGTCCTTGAAGAAAAATGTATGATTTCTTCATGTGGCTTTGATCTCCCTGCCTTAACTTGTTTAAGAATTTCTCCCCATCCTTGGTCACTGGCATCAAACTCAACAATTTTAAAGAGTTCATCACTTACAACATGCAATATTGACAAGTGCCTGACTTTAGATTTTATTTTTCTCACAGCCTCAATGTGTGCTTCAATCCAAGGCATAGGATCCTTTTTGAGTCCGTCATTCATAAATTTTCTATCTTTAGCACAATATTTATAAAAATGACTGATATAGTTCAAGATTCATAGAATTCATCGAGGGAGTTTGTTGAAGGAAAGGTGTTGAATCTACTTGAAGGATCATGTAGGGGTTCATGTAGAATTTCATAACATCAAAAGAAGGATAAAATAAAAAAAACAAGCATCATTCCTCGTCGAGGGACGCCTCTGCAAAAAATGGTATTACCAAGCACAAAACCCTAAATAGGGTTGATCCACATTACCAAGCACAAATGAGATATTACACATAATAACACATTATTATATTATAAACATATTTTAGGTGATTACAATTGGATTTACACTTCTTATGAGATGTTACACATAATAAAACATTATTGTATTATAAAAATATTTTAGGTGATTACAATTGGATTCATATCTCTTATGCATATTTTGAGAGGTGATATTTGTCTAAAACCCTAAAATCTAATAATAATTAAAAATGTTGTCCTTTAACCTAAATTGCTAAGTTGATTTTGTTACACATACCTAATATTCTAATAATTTTTATCTGTAATCAATACACATTGTTTAATTTATAATTTTAATGTCTACCAATATGAATCCCATTCAAGATTCCATGTAATTTAAAACCCATATCCATCATTTATGAACACTGTATAGAGATGAATACACCTTATTTTGTCGATCTCTATTGCACCTAAATCCATTGAATATGTACGATTAAACATACATATTCAACTGTTCAAAATACTGAAGTTGTTGAATGGGAGAGGGTTGAACAAAATTAACTCTGGCATGTGGGTGTCCTTGTGGAGGAGCAACYGGATGTGGAGGACCAGGAAATGGAAASTATGGATATTTKTTGGGAGTCTATCCATAYGGYGTATAGGAAGTTGAAGTACCTCCACAACTGCTATGGTCACATGTAGGGGTTGGGGGTGGAGCCACATTTGATGAAGGGACCATATGCATATGGGGTACCGGTGGGGGTCCCCCAAATGACCGAGGGGGAACAAACGAATATGACTATTGGTGATTGGGGAAAGGGTAATAAGATGACCCTCCATATGGTTTCAGATACTGAGGTGCATCATAAATAGGTGGTGGTTGGTTGTAATGGTTGTGGTGCTTCATGGAACCAATCAACCCATCCGTAGTGTGGGACATACCATGTTTTTCCTGTCCAAATGGTATGGGTCTGGGTGCATCAGGTAACACTGTGTATAAGTAACCTGATTGAGCATAGACGAGGTCAAATTGTTGGTCCTTGCTAATGGATTCCTCTTCCGACTGAGGAAAAGTGGATGTGACATCCTTGGCAATAACAAAGATGAGTGATTTGAGAAACCAATAAAGATGTTGTTTTATGGTGGTTTCCTCTTTACACAAACGACGGGGCTGACACCATTCATGGATGTGATCGAATATATGGATAGTAGTAGTCTGTTTAAACTCTGAAATAAGTTCTAATCCAGTGTCATGATGAAATGGGAGTTTAAAAAAGGACAAAAAGGCCTTGGCCAATGATTCAAAGGTCACATGGGACCCTGATTTTTCATCCACATACCATTTGGTTGAGGAAGCCATAAGAGTTTATTGAAACAAACTTAAGTGGATGGAATCATCCATGATGTTGTTTGAAGAGCACCACAACTGGAACGTCATAACATGGTTGGCATTATCATCCCCTAGTTTCCTTCAAAGTTTGGAATGTCTGAAGGCAATTGATGCATGAGCATCACTCCACCTCAGCATGCGCCAGTTGGATTTCATGCATTGTGTGCATTTAAGGGAAGAGAGGCACCGCCCTCTCATTTTTCCTTGAGAATCTAAAGCGCAATCCAGGCATTTAAGGAGGACAAGTTGGAGATAAGGTCACCATTAAGTGGTTGACAAAAGAATGGATCTGCATCCGATTTGGAGCATATTTCCATCATTGTAATTTTCCTTTCGATAGGAATTTTGAATCGTGATTTGAAACCACTAATTTAGCTTGTGAGGGAAGCTCGTTGAGCCCCTATTGTATAAATATTTGTATTGTTGCAAAGTAGAGGTTGGAATCGTAGGGGTTGGAAAAAGTTGGTTGTAGGTTGTAATGGGGAGAGAGACGAGACTCAGTTGTAGCTCGGACTCAAACATTTGTAATTTTACATTCCACCATTAATAGAAAATGACAATTTTTCCTATTTTATATTTTTGTGTAATGGATGTTGTGTTATGAATTTCATTTACATGCAATCGAGTTGTAGATGAATGTTAGAAATCGTCTGCAAGGATATAAATATAGTTTTCTATCTATGAGTGTGTAGAGTTAAGTCTGGTTCTCTAGGCTAAGTGCAAGGAGTGCGTGACAGAGCAAGAGAATTGTGTTAGCCGATGCAAGGAGTGTGTGTCTAAATTCAATGGAGTCAGAAGAGAAGCTGCCAGGAGGGCACACCATATTAATTCACAGAATCATGGAGAAATTTCAAGGTGGTTAAGTTCCTTGGAAGGAAAGAATATGTGAGAGGAAACACATCTCAGAGTTACTAAACACTCTGAAATACTCTTCCAGGAGGGCATTGATCTAGTGCGAGCGTGCACAAGAACAAAACCCTTGGAAGTGTTGGAACCCTTAGGAGAGTCCTAGAATTACTGAACAGTCTGAGGAAGGAAGGCTTTGCAAGAGTGAATTGACAAAGGAAAGGATATGCCTTAAACCTTTCCATAATTCTAAGGGAGCAACCAATGAAGAACTGAGACAAGTGCAAGGAGTGCGCCGAGATAGACTGTAATTTCATATTACAAGATCAGGAGGAAGGGCGAGAAGTTTCCAGGTGGGCAGCGAGGAAGATGCAAAGGAAATGGGAACCTTGGAGGTTTTCAAGCTGAGCAAAGTCGCAGAAGAGTCTGTGCAGAACTCTACAAGGAGTGCAGAAGGTGTTCGAGAACAACCTAAGTCTCGAAAGGAGAATTTGCACTAAGTGTAAAAAAGAGTCAAGGACTTGCCGAAGTCCCGAAGACAATGAAATCATCCATCGTCAAGGAGACAGGTGGCAGAAGATCGAGAGATTCAAAAGCTAGAACTTCGGGAGGTTTTCCAAGAGAAAATGAAGACGTTCGTGAAGTCGTGAAGAGCGATTTCAATCCAAACCATTGGATCTAGAAGGGAACGTGGTAGAGATCCATGCATTTTAGAGGAAGAACCCTTCGAAGAAAAGTCGAGGAGAAAATACATGACATATAAATACACACATAGACCATTATGATGGTGTAAAAATCGCCTCAATCGGAGTTCGTATATGGAAGTTATGCCTCTCGCAAGTTGATCTACCTTGTTGACCAACATGGTATCATGTGGGTGCCACGTCATCCCCCATTACTATAATGTGGGGCTAATCACGTGACTTTTAAGAATATTATAGAAGGTTCAAAACCCTAACACTAATTGAGGGTTGAGGCATGCAAAAATCCTAACCCTGGACAAATATTAGACTATGTTAAATATTGGGATGCTAGGTAGAGAGGGGGTTTTATTCTTTTAGCATTGTACTTGTTCCATAGTTGAGAAAAGAATCTATGAGTGGGATTTGAGAGTATAACAAGTGAGGAAACTCCATAATGAGTGCCCCTTTATTTTTATTTGCATTTCATAACTGAAGAAAAGATAGTAGAGCATAGGCCTCACCTTCTAGTTAGGTTTTCTCCCATTTTGGGTCTCCCAAGATAGATATTGTGTTCATTTTTGTGGGTGGTGTGTTCATTTTCTTATTCTTTTTATTTCAAATTTAGGTTGTCTTCATAAATTTGAGTAATAAACTANTGATTGCATTGAGGGTCACCTTTATTTCTTTGTCAATTGTTGCATAGTTATTTTCATTTTCAAGCCAGGTCCTTGAAGCAAACTATATGATTTCTTCATGTGGCTTTGATCTCCCTGTCTTAACTTGTTTAACAAATTTCTCCCCATCCTTGGTCACTGGCATCAGACTCAACAATTTTAAAGAGTTCATCACTTACAACATGAAATATTGACAAGTGCCTCACTTTAGATTTTATTTTTCTCATAGCCTCAG
Source organism: Picea glauca (assembly GCA_000966675.3). Classification (NCBI taxonomy): domain Eukaryota; kingdom Viridiplantae; phylum Streptophyta; class Pinopsida; order Pinales; family Pinaceae; genus Picea; species Picea glauca. The sequence goes on from JZKD02S1724076.1 coordinate 25,160, forward strand.
TGTGTGCTTTAGTCCGAGGCATAGGATCCTTTTTGAGCCTGTCATTCATAAATTTTCTATCTTTAGCACAATATTTATAAAAATGACTGACATAGTTCAAGATTCATAGAAGTCATCAAGGGAGTCTGTTGAAGGAAAGGTGTTGAATCTACTTGAAGGATCATGTAGGGGTTCATGTAGAATTTCATAACATCAAAAGAAGGTTAAAATAAAAAACAAGCATCATTCCTCGTCGAGGGACGCCTCTACAAAAAATGGTATTACCAAGCACAAAACCCTAAATAGGGTTGATCCACATTACCAAGCGCAAATGAGATATTACACATAATAACACATTATTATATTATAAAAATATTTTAGGTGATTACAATTGGATTTACACTTCTTATGAGATGTTACACATAATAACACATTATTGTATTATAAAAATATTTTAGGTGATTACAATTGGATTCACATCTCTTATGCATATTTTGAGAGGTGATATTTGTCTAAAACCCTAAAATATAATAATAATTAAAAATGTTGTCCTTTAACCTAAATTGCTAAGTTGATTTTGTTACACATACCTAATATTCTAATAATTTTTATCTGTAATCAATACACATTGTTTAATTTATAATTTTAATGTCTACCAATATGAATCCCATTCAAGCTTCCATGTAATTTAAAACCCATATCCATCATTTATAAACACTGTATAGAGAGGAATACACCTTATTTTGTCGATCTCTATTTCACCTAAATCCATTGAATATGTACGATTAAACATACATATTCAACTATTCAAAATATTGAAGTTGTTGAATGGGAGAGGGTTGAACAAAATTAACTCTGGCATGTGGGTGTCCTTGTGGAGGAGTAACCGGATGTGGAGGACCAGGAAATGGAAAGTATGGATATTTTTTGAGAATATATCCATATGGCGTATAGGAAGTTGAAGTACCTCCACAACTGCTATGGTCACATGTAGGGGTTGGGGGTGGAGCCACATTTGATGAAGGGACCATATGCATATGGGGTACCGGTGGGGTTCCCCAAATGACTGAGGGGAAACAAACGAATATGACTATTGGTGATTGGGGGAAGGGTAATAAGACAACCTTCCATATGGTTTCAGATATAGAGGTGCATCATAAATAGGTGGTGGTTGGTTGTAATGGTTGTGGTGCTTCATGGAACCAATCAACCCATCCGTAGTGTGGGACATCCCATGTTTTTCCTGTCCAAATGGTATGGGTCTGGGTGCATCAGGTAACACTATGTATAAGTAACCTAGTTGAGCATAGATGAGGTCAAATTGTTAGGCCTTGCTAATGGATTCCTCTTCCGACTGAGGAAAAGTGGTTGCGACATCCTTGGTGATAACAGAGATGAGCGATTTGAGAAACCAATAAAGATGTTGTTTTTTGGTGGTTTCTGCTTTACACAAACTACGGGGCTAACGCCATTCATGGATGTGATCGAATATATGGATAGCAATAGTCTGTTTGAACTCTGAGAGAAGTTCCAATCCAGTGTCATGATGAAATGGGAGTTGAAAAAAGGACAAAAAGGCCTTGGCCAATGATTCAAAGGTCACATGGGACAATTATTTTTCATCCACATACCATTTGGCTGAGGAAGTCATAAGAGTTCATTGAAACAACCTTAAGTGGATGGAATCATCCATGATGTTGTTTGAAGAGCACCACAACTGGAATGTCATAACATGGTTGGCATGATCGTTCCCTAGTTTCCTTCAAAGTTTGGAATGCCTGAAGGCAATTGACGCAGGAGCATCGCTCCACCTCAACACGGGCCAGTTGGGTTTCACGCATGGTGCACATTTAAGGGAAGAGAGGCACCGCCCTCTCATTTTTCCTTGAGAATCCAAAGCGCAAACCAGACATTTAAGGAGGACAAGCTGGAAGAACCAAATTGTTCTTTCACACAAGTTGGAGATAAGGTCGCCATTAAGCGGTTGAAAGAAGAATGGATTTGCATCTGATTTGGAGCATATTTCCATCATTGTAATTTTCCTTTCGATAGGAATTTTGAGTTGTGATTTGAAACCACTAATTTAGCTTGCGAGGGAAGCTTGTTGAGCCCCTATTGTATAAACATATGTATTGTTGCAAAGTAGAGGTTGGAATCGTAGGGGTTGGAAAAAGTTAGTTGTAGGTTGTAATGGGGAGAGAGACGAGACTCAGTTGTAGCTCAGACTCAAAAATTTGTAATTTGACATTCCACCATTAATAGAAAATGATAATTTTTCCTGTTTTATATTTTTGTGTAATGGATGTTGTGTTATGAATTTCATTTACATGCAATCGAGTTGTAGATGAATGTTAGAAATCATCTGCAAGGATAGAGATATAGTTTTCTATCTATGAGTGTGTAGAGTTAAGTCTGGTTCTCTAGGCTAAGTGCAAGGAGTGCATGACAGAGCAAGAGAACTGTGTTAGCCGACGCAAGGAGTGTGTGTCTAAATTCAATGGAGTCAGAAGAGAAGCTGCGAGGAGGGAACACCATATTAATTCACAGACTCATGGAGAAATTTCAAGGTGGTTAAGTGCCTTGGAAGGAAAGATTGTGAGAGGAAACATATCTCAGAGTTACTAAACACTCTGAAATACTCTTCCAGGAGGGCATTGATCTAGTGCGAGCACGCACAAGAACAACACCCTTGGAAGTGTTGGAACCCTTAGGAGAGTCCCATAATTACTGAACATTCTGAGGAAGGAAGGCTTTGCAAGAGTGCATTGACAAAGGAAAGGATATGCCTTAAACCTTTCCATAAGGCCAAGGGAGCAACCGCAGAAGAACTGAGACAAGTGCAAGGAGTGCGCCGAGATAGACTGTAATTTCATATTACAAGATCAGGAGGAAGGGCGAGAAGTTTACAGGTGGGCAGCGAGGAAGACACAAAGGAAATGGGAACCTTGGAGGTTTTCAAGCTGAGCAAAGTCATAGAAGAGTCTGTGCAGAACTCTGCAAGGAGTGCAAAAGGTGTTCGAGAACAACCTAAGTCTCGAAAGGAGAATTTGCGCTAAGTGTGAAAAAGAGTCAAGGACTTGCTGAAGTCCCAAAGACAGTGAAATCATCCATCGTTGAGGAGGAGACAGCTGGCAGAAGATCGAGAGATTCAAAAGCTAGAACTTCGGGAGGTTTTCCAAGGGAAAATGAAGACCTTCATGAAGTCGTGAAGAGCGATTTCAATCCAAACCATTGGATCTAGAAGGGAACATGGTAGAGATCCATGCATTTCATAGGAAGAACCCTTCGAAGAAAAGTCGAGGAGAAAATACATGACATATAAATACACACATAGACCATTCTGATGGTGTGAAAATCGCCTCAATTGGAGTTCGTATATGGAATTTATGCCTCTCGCAAGTTGATCTACCTTGTTGACCACCATGGTATCATGTGGGTGCCACCTCATCCCCCATTACTATAATGTGGGGCTAATCATGTGACTTTTAAGAATATTATAGAAGGTTCAAAACCCTAACACTAATTGAGGGTTGAGGCATGCAAAAATCCTAACCCTGGACAAATATTAGACTATGTTAAATATTGGGATGCTAGGTAGAGAGGGGGTTCTATTCTTTTATCATTGTACTTGTTCCATAGTTGAGAAAAGAATCTATGAGTGGGATTTGAGAGTATAACAAGTGAGGAAACTCCATAGTGAGTGCCTCTTTATTTTTATTTGCATTTCATAACTGGAGAAAAGATAGTAGAGCATAGGCCTCACCTTCTAGTTAGGTTTTCTGCCATTTTGGGTCTCCCAAGATAGATATTGTGTTCATTTTTGTGGGTGGTGTGTTCATTTTCTTATTCTTTTTATTTCAAATTTAGGTTGTCTTCATAAATTTGAGTAATAAACTA
>JZKD02S1724087.1:5638-22490 GCA_000966675.3 Picea glauca
AATTCTTTCTTCCAATTTATTGAAAAATTGAATGCCCTGATCAATTTTCTAGGTGGATATTTGTATTCTATTGTCCGATACCTTTCCAACACCTATTTTCATGCTCAATTCCAAGTCTTGAGCAGAACGTTATGATTATTTTAAAATTGCCCATTAATTTTTTTGTTCACACTTCAACTTGGCGCAACTCTGCGTTGTAATTATGCATCTTCGCACCTACTCTATTGGATTTTTAGTAGGAGCTCAATTTGGTTTTTTCATATACATATTCTGAACACTCTGTCCAATTTTCACCTTTTTCTAGGTTCTGGGTTGTTAGTTACAACCTACTGAAGTTCTAGGCCAATTCGTGTTTTTGGCCTGGAATGATACATGTACCTTATTTTCCATTTTAAACATTTTTAACATTCCTATAAATTTAATTCATCTCTTGGAATGTCTTCTATGGTTCAATAAATTTCCATTTATTGCTCCTGCACCTTAATCTGGTTCTGGAGTAGAAAGTTGTGGCTCTTTGAAGTTAGATGGGTCTTAAACTTTAGCCTCCATTGTTTGTGTTGTAACTTTCTCATAAAAGCTTCATTTGACGAATGGTTTACACCATTATAAATATCTCTATGATCTCTTTTATTTGAGCTACAAATATAGAGTGTATCTTGGTACACTTTGTTCTCGTGGTTTTCGAGTCCCTGAAAACGTTGTTAAGGGCTTCAAAAACGCATTTCAAAAAGATGATGTTCAAATAGTATCAATTGTCGCAGAAATTCGTTGGTTTTTCATTGTTGGTCACCATCCAAACGACTTATCATGCACAAATTTCAACATGTACACCCATATTATCATGCGCAGTAACACCACGACTTAATTCATGCTCAACGCATCTATAACTACCATGCATCACCTCTCTGTCGTGCCAATAACTCTTGCACACTACTTTTGTGTCGTGTACCAATATCCACCGTGCAAAATTTTGGTTCTTACACTATTACCTATTGTGCACAATTTTTTTTATTGCACGCTAACATTCCAGGCACATTTCACTCCACACGTTGCACCATGCCAAAGTTTAGTACTCCCCCACCATGCACCAATACTTTGCGTGCACCATTAACTAAACTGTTGCGCAACAACATACAGCCACATTGTGCACGCACCAACAAAATTCCTCTACGCTCTGCCAATACTACACACACCACACGCACCATTATTATGTGTGTGCACACTGCGTGCACCTTATTATGCATATGCACACTGTGCAATGCTAAATTTAGCATGCACACCCGTACACCAACATTTTTTTGCACGACGCCAAAATTTAGTGTGTGCACCCGCACACCAACATTTTTTCATGCGGCACCAAAATTTAGCACGCGCACCAACACGCCAATATTTTTCCGCACGACACCAAATTTTACATATCACAAGATTTTTATTGCACATAATGCATTTTTAGTGCGCCCACCTACACACATTCATTATTATGCTCATCAATTCCTTGTGAATTCTGTTGCAGAAATTGGGGCTTTTGCTTAACTTTTTCCTAGTTTCTACCATAGGCATTCTGCAACCATGAATTTTTTTCAATTTCACCCTGATAACACCATCTCAACCTCTGCAACAAAAAATCAGTGCAGTTTGACACTTCTGGAACAATTTTTTCCCAAACTAAAGTCATGAATTGAGAATTTTAATTACTAATCTTGCTCCAACTGTCATGGCTTCATTGTAACTTCAAATTCGACCAATTCCAGGTCTGAATTTGATAGAACTGATATTATATCAAGAATATCTCACCGCATGGCCAAATTTATTATTTTTCTTATGAATTTAACAACGAAAATTGGGGCTTTTTCCCAATTCCGCAAAATTGTTGTTACTTTTTACCATGGACACTCTGTAACTTGAGATTTGTCCACTTCAAAATCAATCCTCTGTGAAATATCGCTTCAAATCAACTTTCTTGGCCCATCCAAGCTCAATGTTGAAAAATGAAGCTCTAATACCATATTGTAACATACTCGACCACCCATGTCGGGCCATGCTACTCTAGAAAACACTTTTATTCTCTGCTCAACATACTACAACATATACAACATCCAACTGAGCTATGCCACATAAATTTTTCGAAATGCATGCAATTAAAATATATAAACACATAACTCTTGTGGAATTATATATATATATAACGTAAATAGAAAAATACATTATGTAAATGCACAAATTCATATTGAAATAATAGTAAACATACAAATGCAGCATCTACAGGCAATACCCATAAATATAAAGACAATTATAACCACACATAGGATAAACCCATAAAAATAAACACGTAAATAATAATGCATCATGTAAATTTATCACACAGTTGACACTTATCTTGGTAAGAATATCACCAACTGTGTGCAGACCTTCCATGAACCTCCTAGCCTTAGACCACACTGCTCATCACTCTCAGCAATGGGTCACCCCCGAGATGGGACTAAACTCCACCTAGGTAAAGGGATTCCTAACCAAGATAAATGATCATAGACAATAGGAAAGACTCCATCACACATGCCAACTCAAACTAACAGCCTACAGTTCCTCATTCCCCACATGCCTATCCCACCCCAGGAAGTGTTCCCCTTCTCTTCTCAACAGTCCTTCAACTACCCCACTTCCTTTCTGAGATTCAACAACAAACCAGAAAGGAAGTCTCAGAGCCCTGTGGCTGTATTTTAGCACCTTTAGGAAATCATTTCCCAACAATTCTCTCACCCGAAGAGATTGATCACAGGCCTAACAACCTGCCTCTTCAATATCCCATGGGTCTGACAACCCGCTTCTTCAATCTAGCTCCCAATCTAACTAGCTACAAAAATAGGTATGGGTATGGATACAGGTTCAGGTACAGTCACAGGAAGGTACCGATCATAGCTCAATCGGTGTGTGAAAAATCATGGAATGGTTGAATGATGGAAGGAATGATGGGAAATGAACTAAGTCCAAACTCTATGTATGCATGTCCACAACTTGACACTTGTCATGTTGGGAGCCACTTTGGCCCACTTGTCCCCATCCTTAGAAATTAGGATAAAATAATTATCCATACTTTATACTTTAAGAAATATTAATATAATATTCATTTTTGGCTTAAGCTCCCTAGCTTAGCTCCTTTTCCTCAACTTTTAGCCCCCCTTTCCCTAACTAGTGGAGTTTAGTCCCCCATAATCTTTTATCGTGGTCGATCTGCGTGCAACGATGTATTTTATATTAATGATGAGACATATATACAAAAATAGGCTCACTGGCCTTTAACATCTAGGCTCTATGGCCTAATCATCTCAAAACTAGCTCATCAGCCTATAAAACACAAAATATACACAAAGGCTCCCTGGCCTCAAAATCGCGCGCACTTAAGTTGTTGTGCGTGGTATCCTGGAATGTGCACACTTTATCATTTTACTGCGCAGTACATGCACACACTATGCCATGAAAGGTGCATACAAAAATGATATCAAACAACTCATCAGCTTAAGTACATTTTCATTTATATTATAATTGGGTTCGACCTAGGGATATTACAATAAAAGTGCAAAACTCTCGGAGCCACGAAGTACCAAAGCCACAAAATGAAAAACCATGATCCAGGAGGGAGACATGTGGCAGGAGACAAAGATAAAACATGGCCCAATCATGTGGTAACAAATGTCAAGGTCGATGTGGCACATAAGGAACTTAAAATTCATGAATCAAGGTGACATGTGGCACATAGAATTAGGGTCCATGTCATCTTGAGAGACATTAGCAAGCCACTATGGGATGACTAACTTCGGGGATATCCAATGTTTTGTTATCATATAATTGTCGAAGGTCNAATTCTTTCTTCCAATTTATTGAAAAATTGAATGCCCTGATCAATTTTCTAGGTGGATATTTGTATTCTATTGTCCGATACCTTTCCAACACCTATTTTCATGCTCAATTCCAAGTCTTGAGCAGAACGTTATGATTATTTTAAAATTGCCCATTAATTTTTTTGTTCACACTTCAACTTGGCGCAACTCTGCGTTGTAATTATGCATCTTCGCACCTACTCTATTGGATTTTTAGTAGGAGCTCAATTTGGTTTTTTCATATACATATTCTGAACACTCTGTCCAATTTTCACCTTTTTCTAGGTTCTGGGTTGTTAGTTACAACCTACTGAAGTTCTAGGCCAATTCGTGTTTTTGGCCTGGAATGATACATGTACCTTATTTTCCATTTTAAACATTTTTAACATTCCTATAAATTTAATTCATCTCTTGGAATGTCTTCTATGGTTCAATAAATTTCCATTTATTGCTCCTGCACCTTAATCTGGTTCTGGAGTAGAAAGTTGTGGCTCTTTGAAGTTAGATGGGTCTTAAACTTTAGCCTCCATTGTTTGTGTTGTAACTTTCTCATAAAAGCTTCATTTGACGAATGGTTTACACCATTATAAATATCTCTATGATCTCTTTTATTTGAGCTACAAATATAGAGTGTATCTTGGTACACTTTGTTCTCGTGGTTTTCGAGTCCCTGAAAACGTTGTTAAGGGCTTCAAAAACGCATTTCAAAAAGATGATGTTCAAATAGTATCAATTGTCGCAGAAATTCGTTGGTTTTTCATTGTTGGTCACCATCCAAACGACTTATCATGCACAAATTTCAACATGTACACCCATATTATCATGCGCAGTAACACCACGACTTAATTCATGCTCAACGCATCTATAACTACCATGCATCACCTCTCTGTCGTGCCAATAACTCTTGCACACTACTTTTGTGTCGTGTACCAATATCCACCGTGCAAAATTTTGGTTCTTACACTATTACCTATTGTGCACAATTTTTTTTATTGCACGCTAACATTCCAGGCACATTTCACTCCACACGTTGCACCATGCCAAAGTTTAGTACTCCCCCACCATGCACCAATACTTTGCGTGCACCATTAACTAAACTGTTGCGCAACAACATACAGCCACATTGTGCACGCACCAACAAAATTCCTCTACGCTCTGCCAATACTACACACACCACACGCACCATTATTATGTGTGTGCACACTGCGTGCACCTTATTATGCATATGCACACTGTGCAATGCTAAATTTAGCATGCACACCCGTACACCAACATTTTTTTGCACGACGCCAAAATTTAGTGTGTGCACCCGCACACCAACATTTTTTCATGCGGCACCAAAATTTAGCACGCGCACCAACACGCCAATATTTTTCCGCACGACACCAAATTTTACATATCACAAGATTTTTATTGCACATAATGCATTTTTAGTGCGCCCACCTACACACATTCATTATTATGCTCATCAATTCCTTGTGAATTCTGTTGCAGAAATTGGGGCTTTTGCTTAACTTTTTCCTAGTTTCTACCATAGGCATTCTGCAACCATGAATTTTTTTCAATTTCACCCTGATAACACCATCTCAACCTCTGCAACAAAAAATCAGTGCAGTTTGACACTTCTGGAACAATTTTTTCCCAAACTAAAGTCATGAATTGAGAATTTTAATTACTAATCTTGCTCCAACTGTCATGGCTTCATTGTAACTTCAAATTCGACCAATTCCAGGTCTGAATTTGATAGAACTGATATTATATCAAGAATATCTCACCGCATGGCCAAATTTATTATTTTTCTTATGAATTTAACAACGAAAATTGGGGCTTTTTCCCAATTCCGCAAAATTGTTGTTACTTTTTACCATGGACACTCTGTAACTTGAGATTTGTCCACTTCAAAATCAATCCTCTGTGAAATATCGCTTCAAATCAACTTTCTTGGCCCATCCAAGCTCAATGTTGAAAAATGAAGCTCTAATACCATATTGTAACATACTCGACCACCCATGTCGGGCCATGCTACTCTAGAAAACACTTTTATTCTCTGCTCAACATACTACAACATATACAACATCCAACTGAGCTATGCCACATAAATTTTTCGAAATGCATGCAATTAAAATATATAAACACATAACTCTTGTGGAATTATATATATATATAACGTAAATAGAAAAATACATTATGTAAATGCACAAATTCATATTGAAATAATAGTAAACATACAAATGCAGCATCTACAGGCAATACCCATAAATATAAAGACAATTATAACCACACATAGGATAAACCCATAAAAATAAACACGTAAATAATAATGCATCATGTAAATTTATCACACAGTTGACACTTATCTTGGTAAGAATATCACCAACTGTGTGAAGACCTTCTACGAACCTCCTAGCCTTAGACCAAACTTCTCATCACTCTTAGCAATGGGTCACCCCCGAGCTGGGACTAAACTCCACCTAGGTAAAGGGATTCCTAACCAAGATAAATGATCATAGACAATAGGAAAGACTCCATCACACGTGCCAACTCAAACTAACAGCCTACAGTTCCTCATTCCCCACATGCCTATCCCACCCCAGGAAGTGTTCCCCTTCTCTGCTCAACAGTCCTTCAGCTACCCCACTTCCTTTCTGAGATTCAACAACAAACCAGAAAGGAAGTCTCAGAGCCCTGTGGCTGTATTTTAGCACCTTTAGGAAATCAATTCCCAACAATTCTCTCACCCGAAGAGATTGATCACAGGCCTAACAACCTGCCTCTTCAATATCCCATGGGTCTGACAACCCGCTTCTTCAATCTAGCTCCCAATCTAACTAGCTACAAAAATAGGTATGGGTATGGATACAGGTTCAGGTACAGTCACAGGAAGGTACCGATCATAGCTCAATCGGTGTGTGAAAAATCATGGAATGGTTGAATGATGGAAGGAATGATGGGAAATGAACTAAGTCCAAACTCTATGTATGCATGTCCACAACTTGACACTTGTCATGTTGGGAGCCACTTTGGCCCACTTGTCCCCATCCTTAGAAATTAGGATAAAATAATTATCCATACTTTATACTTTAAGAAATATTAATATAATATTCATTTTTGGCTTAAGCTCCCTAGCTTAGCTCCTTTTCCTCAACTTTTAGCCCCCCTTTCCCTAACTAGTGGAGTTTAGTCCCCCATAATCTTTTATCGTGGTCGATCTGCGTGCAACGATGTATTTTATATTAATGATGAGACATATATACAAAAATAGGCTCACTGGCCTTTAACATCTAGGCTCTATGGCCTAATCATCTCAAAACTAGCTCATCAGCCTATAAAACACAAAATATACACAAAGGCTCCCTGGCCTCAAAATCGCGCGCACTTAAGTTGTTGTGCGTGGTATCCTGGAATGTGCACACTTTATCATTTTACTGCGCAGTACATGCACACACTATGCCATGAAAGGTGCATACAAAAATGATATCAAACAACTCATCAGCTTAAGTACATTTTCATTTATATTATAATTGGGTTCGACCTAGGGATATTACAATAAAAGTGCAAAACTCTCGGAGCCACGAAGTACCAAAGCCACAAAATGAAAAACCATGATCCAGGAGGGAGACATGTGGCAGGAGACAAAGATAAAACATGGCCCAATCATGTGGTAACAAATGTCAAGGTCGATGTGGCACATAAGGAACTTAAAATTCATGAATCAAGGTGACATGTGGCACATAGAATTAGGGTCCATGTCATCTTGAGAGACATTAGCAAGCCACTATGGGATGACTAACTTCGGGGATATCCAATGTTTTGTTATCATATAATTGTCGAAGGTCGGAGTCATGAAGTAACACTAATCATTCATCTAATTCTGGAGCATTCTAGATCTTTGATCAAACATAGTGGAAGAATAGAGTGAGCATGAGGTGTTAATCGACAACAAACAATCATCGTCATTTTATGACTCTTTCGATAGGTAAACCTTTGGAGGAATTGAACTACTTCAGAGTTTTAGTAACCAAGAGTCCTAGAGTCATGAATCTATGAAGTTCTGGAATAGATGATAACCATCGACCTCAACTAAATATTAAGTCAGAGTCGTCGATCATCTAAAAGACAAAGTTCAAATGAATGTGAAAGGATTAGACTAGAACGTAAATATGAGAACTTTAGGAGAAATGCTAGCCATTGGATTAGCCATCATGAAATGTAACCACTCCGGAAGGTAAAAACTCCAAAAGAATATGAGGATTGAATGACTGCAAATGCTGGAAGTCCTGAAGGATAAAGTACCAGAGAACCTGGTTCCAACACCGATCATGTGATAAGGTAAAGAAGATAAAGGGGCTAGAGGTAAATAATCCCTCAGATCCTTGAATATGGTCCCACGTAGAAGAATAGGGGAAAAATAAGAAAGCTAAAAAAATAATGTGAGAAATAGATAAGCCCATGGTTTTGAGCCTATAGTCATGAATGGAAGTGGATTTAAGGAAGCGCCTCATACAACATTCATTTTTGTAAATAGCTTAAGGAATGTAGAGTAATTTGACAAACATTAACACCATAAAAGTACAGAGAGTAGGAAATGCTCGAATATGATCTGTTGACAAACTTGGGAACACAGCAGAAGCATGGGAACAATATAATGAGTTGATCCATATATGTGATCAACTCAAGAGGACAATTCAAATCAAGATTAGCCTTCTAAATTAATTGATAAACTTACAAGATAAATTAATGAATAAAAGGAGAAGATTATCTATGTTAAATTAAATGAAGAGATGCAATGGTTCATGTCAAAAAGACATAATGGTTCAATCCTATACCTATTGAAATACTATATAAACTAGAAGTGGTGGTGAATCTATGAGTGTCTTGGTGGATTAAATATATGTATATATAATGGATTGTATGGAAGTTCAAACGAATGTGCAAGGATTAGACAGAGTTCAAAGTTCATCAGGTTTGTGCATGTTTACAAGCTGAGTCTTGTTATGAGGGTTGGATTCCTCACATATCAGTTGGATCTGAGATCAGCAAGTTGGGTCTTTTATGAGGGTTTGATTCCTCATTTCTTAGTTGGATATGAGAACTACAAATTGGGTCTTGTATTAGAGAGTTGGATCTCTCATATTCAGTTGAAGTTGAAGATATTAAAAGATTGAATTTATTTGTATTCATTCAAGTTAAATAAATAAAAGAAAGATATTTTATCTACTTCATATAGTTGGTGTTATACATGTTTATTAATTATTAATTGAGAATCATATATCTTATTCAGTTAATTCAGTTAATCTATGAGAGTGTGAAAAGTAGTTAAAGTTTTAGACACTGATTCACCCCCCCTCTCAGTGTCGAGTGTATATTTCAATAGTTATGAAATGGATGGGGTCAAGTTGGTTATGGGTTCCAATGTAAACATCCCATAGAAGGGGTCATGGGAATTGATGGGTAAACCAAGCTTGTTTTGGTCTCCCATCTAGATGCAGTTGAAAAATAATTACAGGATATATCCTATAGGTTGATTCGAGCAAGTTGAAGTAAACATAGAAGGGGTGAAGATGAAGGTTGATTTTGAAGTGATAGAGATTATGGATGATTCTAATCCCTACCCTATCCTACTTGCAATTGATTGATCCTTCGACAAAAATGCAACACTCAATTTGAAGAAGTGAAATATGTCATTTGAGATTGACACCCTACGCATGATTTCACCTTTAGATCGTAATGAAGGGGATAGGTACAATGAGGTGGTAGATGATGATGCACAAATATTTGTTATTGAAAATATGTACAACATTACAGGGAGTAGGGAATATTGTTTCAATCCCATGGTATATGGAGAATTGGGATGATGCAAGATGAAGTCATATGATATTAATTTAGACGATGCCATGGAAAGGTGGAAAACCAAGCTTATGAAGTTTCAATAAGAAAGTGTGCATATATTATCACCGAAGTGCATGAAGAAGAGTTTGTATCCTACCAGTTCGAAGGGTTGGATATGGTGGATGCATTTATCACCTAGATGCAACACATTCCTGAACACCACCAGGATTTCACCCTTGATATAGTGTTAATAGGAGTACACGTGTAATGGTGGGATGCACATCGTGAATATTTTCAAGAATGGGAAGTTGTGGAGAGCCTACTAAGAGAAATATTTAGACCAAGGGTGGATATATATCAATATATGTGTTCTTTCTAAAGGAACTGGGTATCCAAGCAACGTCATAGGGAACACAGTCGATACCTGAAGGCCCAACCCGTGTTGCCGCGAAAAATCTTTGTCCCCCCAGTTCCTTGATTCTCTACGGGACAAGTAAGGGAGCCACATGCATGGATGAGAGATATGACTACACCATATGATACAATATAAATAAATTCCACCCATTCAATCACACTCAACCCCATTAAGAAAATAGAAAAATCCCACAAGAGTAAGGAAGTAGTGGGTAGTTAGTGGATGCCACCAAATCTAGAAGGGCCAACTCTAGTTTCTTTGTGGAGAAAAATGACTAGTTTGGCACGTGTGAAGAAGCGTCGTGACCTGCCAAGGGTCGTTACGACCAATTAACCAAGGGTACACTGATGCAAGGGTGCGCAAGAAGCATGCGCGGTGCCCCGAAGAATAAGACTCACACATGTATGGAGACGTCACTATCACAATTAAAGTACGGTGACCCAAATCTTTTCATGCCATAAAAAGTGACATATTTGTTGTACGATACATATGGGATACCCTATTGAGACGGTAACCAACAATAAATTTTAAGATCCCACCAGAAGATTATGCATGTTTGGAAATAAAAGGGGGCGGCCATGCACCATGAATGAAAAAGGGCATGCAAAGGGTTCATGTGGCTTGAAAATCTAGAATGTCAGTGGGGCCGCATCATGAAACCCTTGCTCATTTACAGTTGAAGGGACTACCGAGATGGTATAAGTCTGGATGTTGTAATGGGGGTTGAAGAACATTGTACAACACTTTGGGTTATTATGACTCAACACATAACCCTCCTAGTTGTACCACCATACCCACCTAACAACTTTCCTCTCTTCGACTTAATAATTGTCCAACGAAGTGTCAGGATTCCTATTTCTACAAGGAAGGGTTCAAACTCAGAACGATGGACGATTTGAGTAGAACCATGCAGGAATACAATGTACTCATACTAACACTAGAAAACAACAAACTTTGTAGGAACAATTTCATACTTAAGCACATTGGTGTGCTTTGTTGACTTAAATCCACCGAATAAATAGTTTAAAATAAAAATAAAAGTGCAATCCTTTGCAATGAAATCATTTCATAGGTTTTCCTTTGCAAAGGTTTTTGAAAAAGTTTATTGTTAATCTGTATCATAATTTAACATACCTATGTTTTTAGGATATACATATGCACCAATGCAGTAAATGTGAATTAAGCACATCGATTAATTAAAAAAGATATTCAAAACTATATTTGAAGTTATAATGTGAGAATCATCCCAAACTTTATTTTAATAATGAAAATACATAAAAACACATCACTCCATAGGATTCATAGTGATAATTCATTTTCTCATGAATTAAACATCGTTCCCTTTGTTATAATATAAGTTCTTTTACCATTTGTTATAATATAAGTTCTTTTAATATTTGTTCCAAGAGAAGTATTTCGATGCACAGACTCATTATGTAGAGTAAAAGTATGGTTCGCTCTTCATTAAAGAGGATACTTGATTTCAAAGGAATTTATTGCATATCCCTAGAGGAAACTTCATTCATAACTTTTTTTTTTTTACTATCCCGAAACTCCATTCAGGACTTGTATTTTTACTACCCCATTATTCAAACAGTTTAATCCATCATGATGAGCTTGTTGTCTTATTGTTGGCATGACCCAAGTCACACTGTCCAATTTTTTAATTAAAAACTAAACAACCTAGTCATATACACTACACATTCAATTCAACATTTCCTTTAAAAAGAAACTATAATTTCCCTATACAATGTATTATACAACATTGTAAACAACGTATTGGATATATTCATAACTCGAAAGTGTGCAACACTTAACAAAAGTTGTAAGAAATCTTAAATATTAACTACACAATTACAATTCATTCACATTGTTTAAACCATTGATTTAGTGTTTTCAATAATGAAATCATAACACAACCAAAAACAAAATTACACCAAACAAATAATATTGTAATCACATCAAAGACAATTTTATAGTGGAAAACTAAATAATTGACAAAAAATCCTTTAAACAATATAATGCCCATTATATTGAAATATAATAGAATGATCAAAATCACCTTCCCACGTCCCCGAGGTGTAGGACAGTCGGTGACGGAGTGTGTTGTTAAGCCACTCCGTGATGTTAAAGTCACCGGTTCGAAACCTGCGGGGACAAAAAATCCAACCATGTTAAGGGTTGGTGTGGCTCAGGCCGGGTGTGATCCCCGGGTGATTTTGATGGCTTAGATGCCCCTGAGTCGCGATTTCTCAAGCCACAGGTTAATCGCGAGCCAACAGGTCCCGCACAAATTAACAAACAAAAAAAAAATCACCTTCCCACATCCCACTTAGAAAGTGTCGTATCCAAATCATCCTTGTCCATTGTCTAATCCAAAACTAGAAAACACAAAGAAAAACCTTTTCTCACTCTATCACATCCCTATAAATAAATGTACACCAATGTCAAACTTTAATGTGACCATTGAAATTAACTTTAATGTGTATAAACAAGTATTTATTCAATCACTTAAACACTATCCACTTTTACTTGCATTTAGATCATTATGATTAAAAGACCAAGTCATATTTAACCATATAAACACCATTAATTTGATACTAAAGTTCCCTCTAGACTATACTACCTTGTTCAAAGTTTTCATGAGTACTCAATTACAACTGTAATTATAACTTCAACCAATCCACTCTATGTACTTGTTCAAAGTTTTCATGAGTACTCAATTGCAACTGTAGTTATCATGAGTTTTCACTACTCTTAAATTTGTATCCCTTTGTCTTATTCTTTTAAATTGGTCCATCTTTTAATTCCTTTGAAGCATCCTTTCAAGATTCCAAGAATCCAACTGAGATATATCCATCTCTGTGTATCCATTTTGCATCATATCCAAATTTGATGGGGCTTCAAATTCTTATTCTCATCTACTATTTTTTTTTTTTTATCTACATATTAGTGTCATTTATGTCTTGTCATGTCCTTCTAATGAAGTTCCCAACCCGTCTCATCTTTCCTTTCCGTAACCCTCAAGAATCCACAAGATATCTTACCTTCGACTATGTAATGCCCACTTTAGTGATAAGATCTATATATCTATCATTAAAAAATATATAAATAAAATATTTATATTTATTTCAGGGAACATTCTATATTTTAATGTGTTTTTATTATTATTATAATTTGGAAGTAAATGAATTGGTATGGATGAAAGTGTGCATGAATGTTGACTATTGAGACAACATTTATATCATCATGTAAGAATTTTAATTGTGTATACTTTGACATATTATTGTAAAATTAGTTTTTGGTGCATATTCTAATAATAGTTTTATAATGTGAAATAGATTTATTTTATATTAAAATTTTAGTCAGTTTTGAGATTTTTTTATTATGATTATTTTTTTTTAATTAAAAAACTAAGTAAATAGAAAATTAACAATAAGTATTTCATAATTTTATTAATGAAAGACAACACAAAATGAGAAATGAAACATATACAAATTTTAATATGGTAATGACAATTAACATAGTTGAATCAATCAAACATGATATGGAAGAGACTGATAATGAATGAGTCACCACTTGGGAGAGAGTGATAATGAATGAGTTTCCACTTGTTTTTCTGATCCTACACCATCATGGATGAAGCATTATAGGAGTTAAATTTCATATGTCAACACCAACCTTTGATACATCAATCACGTTCTTATGTTGTAATTTCTCTCTCTCTCTCTCTCTCTCTCTCTCTCTCTCTCTCTCTCTCTCTCTCTCTCTCTCCACTTGAGAGAGAGTGATAATGAATGAGTTGCCACTTATTTTTTCATCCTACACCATTATGGATGAAGAATTATATCATTCAAATTCCTTATGTTAACGCCAACCTTTGATACACAGATCATGTTATTATGTCGTAATCTCTCTCTCCCTCTCTATATGTGTGTGTGTGTGTTAACAAATAAGAAATTGTGATTTTATATATGTTTTCAAATTATATAATAACATTCATGAAATGGAAGATGGTTTTCCCTACATCTAATATGTTAATGTAAAAATAGGTGTGCAAGTACCAACTAATTTTGAATAAATTGTATCCTATCTTAGACAGAGAAGTTTCAAAAGGTTAGCCAAAGAAGCCCATTTTTCACCGACCCCAAGCGCATATATGCAAGCCTTTGGTTAGTTGGCAGGTCTTTCAGCATGACACATGAGGTCAGTGCCCTTATGGGAACAACCGATGAGGAGGTGTGGGAGCAGGAGAGTCTTTTCAGTTCAGTGGATGAACTGTGTAAGTTAAAAGGTGGTGGGTGCACTCTTAATGACCCTTCCTTCCCCTCTGTAGAAGCTACGTAGAACACTTCATCCCATTGTTTCCCAGAGGTTTTTACGTCGTGTTCTCCTGGCGCTAATTGGGAACTGCTGCAGACTAACTCGTTCTTTGGTCAGGGTAGAGTGTTTTCGCAATGCCTTTCTGTTGAGGGGCTTAACATTGGTTTTGAACAGTCGGGGGAAGGCATACAGGTGGTGCTTACCCGAGAGATGATTGAACCAAAGCCGTCAAGTTTCCAAAGTGGGAACTTTTGAGTAAAGGAATCACTGCACAAGAAGGGTGCCCAGGTCTGGAAAACGATGAAGGTGAGACATCGTCAAGTTATAGGAATGGATGTGGGGTGGGAAAAGACCTGCAAAATATCCCTATGCGCATTGGTCGGGAGGTTTGTATACAAGACCAGGAGTAAGATTTCATTCAATGAGTGGATGCAGAGGACTTGGGTTGCACTCATTGGATACTCGTCAGATTTGTTGACCCTTCCACGTGGGTGGTTTGGACTGGTATTCAAAAGCCTGGAGGATGTTGATATTATTCTGAATAGATTTTGGGATTTTGAGGGTGGTAGCATCATGTTGAAGCATTGGAGAATGCATTTTGAACCTGCTACAAAATTCTTTAGCTTCCGCCATGTTTGGGTCTTTCTCCCTAGTTTTCTACTCAATCTTTGGAACAAAAATTCCTTGGTGGCAATTGGGAATCTACCAGGCCAGTTCCTAAAGGTCGACGAAGATGGTCTTATCTCACCAGATAAATGGATGGATAGAGTTCTAGTTGAACTGCATATTCATGCTGGTCTCATGGAATCGTTAGAGTTGGAGTGGCACAGACAGGCTATTGTGCAACGCTTGGATTATCTGGGTTTACCTTTCCGTTGGTCTACATGCAGATGGACATGTCATCTTCGCAAAGACTTTCTTAACTCAATAGGAGCCTCTGAGCTAGAGGACCCATTGGAAACCTCCAAAAAATACTTTTATATGAACGAAATGGACTTCGAAGAGTCGGGCGTCTTTGTTGTAGGGAATGTCGATGATTCTCTGAGACCTTTTTCTAATACTTTCAATGGTAAGTTAAAATCCTTTTTCCTTGCCTTACACTTTACACTTTCTTCGTGGGAATGAGATTTTTTGGATAAATCTTTCTCGTCGCCCCTCGTGCCTTCTCAAGAAGAAGCCTTGGGAACCAAGGACCCTACTGATCTCGGGGGTTCCCCTTCTGACTTTGATAGGATTCCACATATCCTGAGACGTTTAGATATCTATGTTTCCTTACCTGTAGACCTGTCATTACCAACCTTGATTGATAGGTTTGTTCCTGTTTCAAAAACTCTCAGTGAACCAGTGATGGAATCGGTTCTGGAAAATGTAATTAATTCCTTAGTTCCGACTTATAGGGAGACTAACAGTCCTATTCCCTTACAATCTTTTTTGGGCTTGGAAGCCATTCAAGGTAAAGTGGTTAGTGGAAATTTTCATAATTAGACAAGTGTGGGGGAAGGCTAGGGGAAGGACCTAGCTTGGTTGTGGGGATTGGGTTTGGAGGTCTCACTAATTAAAAATCGGAGTGCCCGAAAGAATCTAGGGAAAAATCCTTTTGTTGCTAATCAGTTTGCAATTTCTACACTTGATATGGGGGAGCTTAGAGGAAAGAAATCCCTTGCAAGAGATAAATCATGATCCTCCTCTCCATGAACATTAGAGGGGTGGGAGGCCCTCTAAAATTCCCTTCCATGCATAGACTCCTTTAAAATTCAAAGCCAAACATTATATTTCTCCAAAAGACCTTAGTAGTCGAGGAGAAGGCTAGAAAGTTCATGAATCTTTGATGTCCTAAATGGATGACCTATACAGTCATTTCTGTAGGGAACTCGGGTGGAATTTTGGTGGCTTGGAATCCAACTTTGTTTGAGTTGCAACCTTTTCTGAGTGTTGGTGGGATCTTATTGACATGTATCTGTATTCCTAATAAAAGAAGGATCTTTTTAAATGTTTATGGCCCATGCATCGGGGACAGAAAACTTTGGGCATGTAAATGGGTTGAACTTGCACATAATAAATCTAGCTAGAAAATACTACACACATTTGCAGAGAGAAATTGAGAAAGAAGAAGAAGGAGAGAAAGAATGGAAGAATTCTCATTAATCGTATTCCACACTCAAAGATTGAATAATTTACAATAGATATAGGATACATGCGTAACTAATGCTCCATAGTGCTGGTATAGAGTGATATGGACACACAGTAGTAGTTACAGGAGTAAACTGCCACATAGTCTAGTCTCTCAGGCAGTTATGGGAGTGAACTGCCACCTAGTCTGAGTTAACTAGTCTATTAGTCTTCAGTTAGCTGACTGAAATAGAGTGAAGTGTGTTGGACAACTAAGAGGGGGGGTGAATCAGTTGTTACC
>JZKD02S1724087.1:63538-75705 GCA_000966675.3 Picea glauca
ATTCATAACAAATACTTCCATGGAATAACAATTCAAATATTTGAGAGACATTAATTTGATGAGAAAAGAGTATTTCTATTAAGATATAATCAGCAGAAGTGAATGATTTACAAACTTCCGTGTCAACATGGTTCAGAACTGAGAAACTAAGTTCCTTCTAGTTGGGCCTCTACCACTTCAATCCTCCACCAAATAAAATCTCATATAAGAGAGACAATGAAGTTCTCAATCAATAACGGAAGAGCTTGGGGGATGAACAATGTGTTCAGACTTAAACGACAAAGGGACACAGACTCAATGTGAAGTGAATAATTTCTCCATAGTAACTTTGCTCTCAAAGTTGAATTCTTTCTCCTCTTTTCCATAGCTCGGATTTGGCCCATTCATAGCATTCAAGTGGAAATGAAGGGCCGAGTCAGAACGTTTCCAATATATGGAAGGCCAAGGATCATTGATCTCATGATGTGGCATGGAAACACGAATCCATTTTTCAATTTTGGGCACATTTCCCGATGTACAAGAGTTGTAGTGGTGCAACCTGCCTATACACATATTGTAATATAGGCAGGGTGCATATATGTGGAGAAGGGACTTCAAGTCTGCATAAGGAAATGGAAAAAGGCCCTCTATGTAAGATTGCATAGGGTGAGGCAAATCTTGGTATAACAGATGTTCCATAATGTGTGAGGTCAGAGGAGTATCTACGATGGTCGAAATACATTATAAAAATCTACAAGTGGACTAATGGGGACCCAACTGGAAGAACTAGTAATATAATTACCGATTATATAGTCATTTATAGTCGTGTTTCAAAAAATTAGTATAATTTAGTCATTTTTAGTTGTCGTGACTAAAGGTTTTAGTCACTTAGTAATTGTTTTGCAAAATTCTACACGTGTATGCAAATTTCGATGAAACTGAACCCCTGGGAGGTAACATGTACCGTTGATCTTTCAGAAGAATCCCTTCGACAAGATCAGAACTATTGATCAATGTATAGGGGAGATCAAATATCTGTCGTAGATCCCTGTAAACTCTTGTTTTTCCGCGGAGGATCATGGTCATCTATTTCGCATGATGGTTAGATATGCACCCTCGATCAATGTAGGAAAATAATTTAATCTTAGTCATTGATCTAGTGAAACAATATATCTTATCCATTCATCGCAAGGTGCCTTTTGGAGTAAGTTGTAGTCCCATAGGAAGTGCACTCTGAAGGAGGGATTTCGAGGATAGATCTGGATTGTTGATCAAGACCTGAGAAAGATCTGATCCTAGTCGTTTATCATGCAGTGCCATTTAGAGTAAAACACAGAGATGAGCTTCAATGAGGAGGCTCCAAGGGAAGATATATATTATTGATCGTATCCAGGGTTAGATTTAATCTTAGTCATCAATCTGTCATAAAGGCCTAATAGGTTCCTTGGTGAGTAGCAACGAGGGTATGACGTCTGTAACATCCCCAGCCACCCTGAGGCCAGGATGTGCTACCTTCAAGAACACCCTTGGACTTCGTACTCTTACTGGTACCTTCTTTATTTAATAAGGATGCATAAGATAAAAGATTTAACGACATGCACATCAATATCCAACAAGAATGCATAATCTAAGATTTATATAAACGATAATTAAAATACACAGTGGAATACATTCATACACAGATAATAATATCACAACAGAGAGAACCTATCTTTATAAAAGGCTGACACCAATTGGCTGCAGATGAAGGATGTTCCACCCAACCATAGACACTACTATGCCAAATCTCATCAGTAGTGTCACCCCCAAGCCAGGGATATGAATCCATAACGATGATTCCAGAGTGTTACTTGGCTTCTCAAAAGAGTTAGCTCTCAATATCTCATAGGTTTCCCATCACCCACAACAATCCAAGTACCCAACTCTCTTCTACCAAACCTGAACCACCCAAGAGAATGGACCTCCACCCTTCTCTACCACGCAGTCCCTCAAGCAGTCCTTCTCCTTCGAGGGCTCTAGCATAGCTGGTACAGAATCTCAATGTTGGAACTCTCGTGACTTGCAGTTGTGAGAAAAACAGGGCACAGGCCAACGCATCTCATACATGCATGCCTCAAGTCATCGTTGGATTGCACCAATGACAACTACAACCAACTATCCTGTGGATAATGTTCAACAATTCCTTTCCCTTTACCAAGCCAAGATGCAGGTGATGATGGATCAATGAATGGGTAAGTGGGTGCATGAAAGTGTGTGAGGGAAATAATGGTACGAATGTAGAAGTGAAGGAGCGAACGAGCCAATGACCAACCCCACAATCATACCAGGGATGGGTTTAAGAGTTTTTCGTGGGGAATCAAGAACCTCCTGGCCTTCCCCAAGAATCTCACGTAACCGATCCCCTCCCTTAGACAAAAAGGGTAATTAAAATAGGGAATACACATTTATTCCCTCAAGCCCCCTCTCTTGTAGAATCATAGCCCCCTATAACTCTAATCCTTTTCCATTTAGCAGCCAACAATGTAGTTATTAATAATAATGATAAAAAACATTACATGTCTTGGGCATACTGAACCCTTTAATAATTGTTTGGGCACTCAGGCCTCTCAACATTGTAACAATACATTATTTAAAATTGGGGGTCTGAAACCCGGGGTGTTACATCCCCTCCCCCTTATCTTGGCACTATCCTCAATGCATATACAAAATAGAGATCAAAATTTCAAATTTATTCAAAACTTTGTGGGTACTATGCCCACATGGAATCTTCATGCACCTAGGTAGCATCTTTAGGACTGTAGCAGATCCACTGAAATTTTACCAACTCTATAACTCGATTTCAGAGAATTTTGACCTTTCTGTCCAATACCCTCACTAGATGAACCTGAAAGTCTCCCTCTGTCTCTAATTGAATCAGACACCAATCAATAACATGGTTAGGATCATGTACATATTTCTTTAGTAAAGATACATGAAATACATTATGCACATTCATGGAAGCAGGCAATGCAAGCATGTATGCAATTGGCCCTATTCTATCCAATATTTCAAATGGACCACAAAATCTGTCTGTCAGCTTTGTACAACTACCCAATTTCAAAGAGCTATTTTTGGGCTTCACATTAAAAATTACATTATCCCCTACTTTAAATTCTCTAGCTGTCATATTCCTTTCTGCATAAACTTTCTATCTATCTTGAGCTCCCTTTAAATTATGCTTGATCTTAACCACCTAGTCTTCCATATCCTTGAGCAACTCCGACCCAAGTACCACTCTATCTGTTTGGTTGTCCCATCATACCGGAGTATCACATTTCCTACCGTGCAAGGCTTCAAATGGGCTCATTCTCAATAAAGCTTGGTACCCATTATTATATGCAAACTCAACCAAGTGTAAGTAATCTTCCCACTTATATGGTTTATCCATCACACACATTCTTAGTGTGTCTTGAATTATTCGATTGACCTTCTCTATTTTCCCATCTGTCTGGGGATGATATTCTATGATAAAGTTTAGATTTGTGCCAAATCCTTTAAACAATCTCCTTCATAAATTGGAGGTAAAATAGGTATCTCTGTCCGAGACGATTTTCCTAGGTATCCCATGCAAGCTAGCAATTTCCTTCATGAAAATTTCTGCAATATTAGTCGTTGTATGTGTTTTCTTCACATGCACAAAATGAGCAGCCTTTGTTAATTTTTCAACCACCACCATGATTGAATCATGTTTCTTATTCGTTCTGGGTAATCCTATGATGAAATCCATGGTGATCACTTCCCATTTCTTCTCTGGGATTGGAAATGGTTGTAGCAACCCCGTTGGGTGACTATGCTCATCCTTCACCTTCTGACATTCCATACATCGAGCGATGTAATCAACAACACCCTTATTCATTCCCAACCAAAATAACTGGCTTCTTACTTCTGTAATTGTTTTTTGGTAGCCAGGATGTCCAGCATAAGGAACATCATTCATTTCCTTCAGTACCAAATTTCTCAGTTCTCCAGAACTAGGAACATAGATTCTATTTTTATGCATGAGTAATCCATCTTACTTTATCTCATAGTCCTTTATTTTTTGTTGTACATCTCCTTGTTGTAAGTTTTCCTTTACTTGTAGGTAATGTTGATCTGTAACAAGACCATCTAAATTTTTTCTCTTCAAGTCTGACTGATGCATATTGACAGGAGTAGCATGCATGAGATACACTCTTCTACTAAGTGCATCCACAACTTTATTCTCCTTTCCCTTGATATTATTGATATCGAAGTCATATTCACTTAAAAATTCCAGCCATCTTGTTTTCCTGGCATTCAAGGTCAATTGTCAAAAAGATACTTTAGGCCAATGTGGTCTGTCCTTAATTCGAATTTCTTCCCCATGATACAATGCCTCCACATCCTTAAGGCATGAACAATGGCAGCAAGTTCCAAGTCATGGGTGGCATATTTCCTCTCATGTTCCTTAATCTTTCTAGACTCATATCCAATGACATGTCCATTTTTCATGAGGAATACCCCAAATCCTTCCTTACATGAGTTTTTACATACCACAAAGCTTTCATTTGGGTCAACAATATTTAACATGGGTGCACTAGTACGTAATTCCTTCAACAGATTACACTTATTTTCACACTTGAGTTTCCATTCAAATTTAGTTCCCTTCTTTTGCAAAGAAGTGATGGGATGAACAATATTAGAGAAACCTATTATGAAAATTTTGTAGTAGCCAGCTAATCCCATAAAAGATCTGACGTCTAACACATTTATGGGTGTTGGACATCCTCTAATGGCTTCGATCTTCTCTTGGTATACTGCTATGCCCTGCTCTGAAATAGTGTGTCCCAAGTAATGGATCTGTTTTTGATAAAAGGAACACTTACTCAACTTGGCATACAACTAATGTTCTCTCAGTACTTGCAATACCAATCTTAAGTGATGTTTATGCTCCTCTTCATACATAGAATAGACAAATATGTCATCCAGGAATACTATGACAAACTTATCCAAATAATTTCTGAATATGCCATTCATTAAGCACATGAAGACAAATGGTGCATTGGTTAGTCCAAATGGCACCACTACAAATTCATAATTCCCATACCTAGTCCTAAAGGTTGTCTTATGAATGTCTTCTTGCTTGATTCTTACCTGATGGTATCGTGCCCTCGGGTCAATCTTTGAAAATATCTTTGCTCCTCTTAGATGATCAAAGAGGTCATCAATTTGGGGTAGAGGATACATGTTCTTTATAGTATAGTTGTTCATTTGGCGAAAGTCAATACACATCCTCAAGGTTCCATCTTTCTTTTTGAAAAAAAGTATTGGTTCTCCCCAAGGTGAAACACTTGTATGTATGTACTCTTTCTTCAACAATTCCTCCAACTTCATTTGTAATTTTTTTAACTCTTGTGTCCTCATTTTGTAAGGTGATTTTGACACTGCGGCTTCTCCCGACACTAAATCAATTGAGAAATGTATCTCTCTTCTTGGTGGAAATCCGGGTATTTCTTGGAATACATCTTCAAATTCCTATAGTACCGAGAAATCTTTGAGGCTTGGTCCATTTGTATTTTCTATCTCTTCCACATGAGCTGCATACTATTGACATCCTTTCCTAAAACATCTTTTTAGTTGTAAGGCTGAAATATCCCTTATAGAGATGGGTCTTGGAACTCCTTTCACAGTGCTTTGTTTTCCATTTCAATCAAGACATGTAAATGTCTTGTTATGACAATCTAGGACAACATGATGTTTGTCCAATCAATCCATTCAAATCAGAATATCATAAGACCCCAATGGTATGATATTGATATCAATAGTATTATTCATGACATTAAAACTTATGGAACAACTTCTGACCATATCATGGATTCTTCTTTTGGTTCCAGTGTCTATCTGAACCAAATTTGCTTTTCCAAGTTTACTTTTCTCCAAATGTAATCTATCCACTAACTTAGGATCAATGTAACAATGACTTTCTCCTGAATCAATCAAAATAGCAATAGGATGATTTTTTATCTTACCTTCCACCTGTATCATATTGGAATGGTACTATGCTTGTCGATCATTTAAAGTTGCATAGATTCTTCCCATATCCTCGACTGTTGTAACCTCTTGGATGTTGTGCATAGTCTTCACTCTATCCTTTCTGTGTGGGCAATCCTTATACAAGTGATTTTTCTTGCATCCCCAAAATTGGATTGGTGGTCTTCCCCTTTTTCCCAAGGAATCTTCCTTCTAGGAATCCCCCTTCGCATACTAATATTGATGATTTCTATTAGGCTCATTCCTATTGAAAGGGGGTTTGAATCCTTTCCTCCTCTGATCAGACTTCTCATTCTTCTTGTCCTTCCAAGATTTCTGCAGGGATTCTCTTCCCCGACCTTGATCATATAGGTATTTAGCCTTCTTGATGGCCTCATTCAAGGTCTTGGGCTCATCATACTTGATATTTTCCTTATAAAAGGCTGGTAGTCCACTTAGAAATCTCTGTATTTTCACTTTTTCATCACCAATGAACCTGAAATATTTTAACAATCCCAAGAACTTCTTATCGTACTCTTCCATAGTCATGCTTCCCAACCTGAGTTCAAAGAACTCATGCATTTTTTTGTCATAGAAATTCTCTGAGAGGTACTCCTTTTGGAAGTACTTCTTGAACTGATTCCAAGTGATCCTACGTTAATTAACATGTTCCACTTGTTTCAGTTGGTCCCACTACATTGAAGCTTTCCCATGTAAATGGTAGGTGGCAATCCTAGCTTCCAGGTTTGAGGAATAGTTATGTAAATGAAAATATCTCCTGATCCCAAGAAACCATGCTTCAACATCATATTTCCTTTCTCTTTCACCATCAAAGGAAGGTGGATTGAGCTTCCTCAGCTCTCCTTCCAAACTATCTACCTCTTGTTTCCTTCTTTGGTGTCTAATAGGAGACACCTCTAGACTGCTTATAGGATCTTCTGATGCATAAAAATTTCTTTCTAAGGAGGTGAGTGGTGTCTATAATCTCTGCTATAACTTCTCAAATAACTAGCTCTTCCACGATCATCCCTTTTTTCATGGCACCTAACTTCTTCCTCTTGTCTTGAGTTTGATCCCTTCTTAATTTTTCTCTGCAACTGATTTAAGATCTACAACAATTGATCATTTATCTGACTTTGATCTTTCATTTTCTTCTTTGTATCTCTGAACTTCCATCTTTAGGCTTCTTACCATTTCTGTTAACGTTTCCTGCTCTCTTTTTTCCTTGCATCCATTGGACTCTATCTCTGCATTACCAACTCTGGTATTCTGGCCTTTGGCCTCCTTATCATGACTAGTGGCTCCCTTGCATTCTTCCATTTCCTGAATATGCATCCTAAGGTAATGTGCTTAATCCCCTTAATTCTGCAAAATGTGCAAGCAACCATTTTATTAGAATTATGCATATGATAAAAAAAAAAAATCAACAATGCTACAATTCCTTTTTCTTCTTAATGAAGACCCCCTTCTCTCCTAAGGGTTGCATGACCTCCTAGTCAATGATCTTGAATCCTGAGATGAATTGGATCTCTGAAACCTTGATGGTTTCATTATGCATCTATACACAGGCCCTTTCAGCTTTCTAGCGCAGGTCTGATGGCCCCCACGACCTTCTCCTTTGCCCTTGTGAAAATACCAGAGTTGGCTCTAGATCCTTTTCTCTTGGCCCCTCCTTAGATGTCACCTTAGGCAATGACCTCACGCAGATGCATGATTGCGACCATGCTCCAAGGTGGTTTGGAACCAAACTACTTTTCGCCCCGCAATCACCTCAAGCCACCATGTGTCCTTTTTCCAAAACCGTGGTCTCTGTTGGTCACTATAATTGCTTATTTAACTAAACAATCAAGTGCTACATAAATTGTCAACCCAGGGAAGTTTTTTTATTTCAAAGGTAATCACACACTGTATATGCTCAATCTCAAAAGAAATCTAGATTTGTAGTAAAAATACATTAATCACACCTTGCCTTGACAAAATGAAGTTCTACTTTGAATTATAGGAAAGCAACCTACCTATTGCAGAGTTCAAAGTTTAAAGAAATAATTGTCCGAAGAATCCTAGATTACATTAAGAAATAACAACCTAGGAAAGAAATCTTTCAAGATACTGAAAAAGGCAAGACCAATTATTCTGTAACAGAGAACATGACCCTATTCCCGAAGAAGGAATCTTCAACACTTGTTTTCAATCATCACACTTTCATGAACTCATTACTAATCGAAGTGATTGACACACAATCCCTATCTATCCCTATCTATCCCTATGAACTCATTACCTATCCCTGATTATCACGCTTTCATATATTCACCAAATAGGATTGCTAATTAGAATGATTAATAGTTACCCAAGCATGAATTATATGAAAACAATGTAACAATCAGTAAAGAAGAGTTTCAACAAAACAGAGTTCAGTAAAGTAGTGTTTCAGCAAAACATAATTTAATCAAGGCACGAACATAAATAAGACTAACACACTACAGAGCTAATGGGTGAATCTTGTGAAGAAGGTGGGCCCTCCCTTCTCAGAAGATTCCCCTGAAACGAAAGGAACTAGAAAGAAATGCTAAAAACAATCTTTTATTCATCTGTCAACTGTATCATGTTACAATATCTGAAGTAAACACGTCCTTCTCTGTAATTCCTTTCTTAGCCAAAAAGTACTACCCTCTAATGATGATTTCCTCTTATTTAAAGAGGAGAATCCTCTCGATACAATTTGATCATCAAATTACATGTGCACATCTGAATCCTATTCTTAGTCAGGTCTAATCTCTATACTGGAATAGGATATCCTAGTCTCCCGTAACATAATTCTATTACAATAGTTGAAAAGGTGTTGAGTGAGGTGTTGTTGTTGCGACTGGAATAACAACTTCTTTATTTATCTTCTTGTTATTGTTGTTGTATGTTGTTTCAGCATTGCAAATCACGGGCTATTTCAGAAATGGGATTTGTGTTCTGACTGTTTCAGCAATGTGGTCTCGCGCAACATCAATGGTTAATTCTGGCTCAAGGTGTGGTTGTTGTGGTCAGTGTAACAGCTTCTTGTGTGAATTGTTGTTTCAGCATCGTAGACCACAGAGAGTGAAACAACTTCTTCTTGTGTGAGTTGTTGTTTCAGCATCGTAGACCATGGACTGTTTCAGCAACGGGACTTTAGACAACAATGATAATCGGCAGTTCGAACTGTTTCAGCACTTATATATTTTTGATCAACGATTAAGTACGAGAGTAATGTAAGATTATATGAAAAAACAAATTAAACATATAGTAAAGAGAAGAGACGTTATATACCTTTGGAAAGATAGGGTAAGGTGATAATGTAAGTTTAAATGTGAGTGGAAAAATGATGTAATGGTAGCAAAAAGTGTGAACAAAAAGGTACATTATAGGGTCCTAACATCCCCCCAACTTAAAAGGTTGCATGTCCTCATGCAACTTCAATCTGAATCAGAATCTGAATACCGACTATGAGCGTGCAAGTTACTTAAGCAGTAGTTGTGGAAAGTGTTGTTTGTTGGAGCTCTGAATCCTTGAATGCGTTGTAGCCTTTTCCAAGCTGTTGTTTCGGCCTTCTTGGGCAACTTATAATGAACTTTATATTTCTCTGCTGGCATCCACAGGATAGGAAAATGAAACTAATAACCTATCCAGCTTTCAGCACATTGCAGAACACATTTGATGTAGCTAGGTACCCGGGAGATTGTTGTCTCAAGATTAGTGGGGCTAAAGGGATTGTGTTCCTGTCTTTTCTCAGTAGATTGTTGCCAAAACATGTTATTTGCTTGTAGGGCAGCGATCTCTATGGATTTAATGAACTATTGACAATCCTGAAGCACTGTTGTCTGTATTTGTCGAATGTATTGAGTCATCCCTAGTTTCTTCAAAAACTGATAATATTCTGCAACAAAGGTGACAACATTTTTTGGTTCTAGCCGTATCCAAAGAAGGTGATTATCCTCGTTATGCTTGGCAGCTAGGAAGTCATCCTGCCATATAATCTGATTGTTAAGGAAGGAGGTGAGTGCCTGAATCTGGATATCAGTGACAAGAGGGTTAAGGTTGAGCTATCGGTTCTCAGGGATGGCCTCATTATGAAGATATACCTCACAGAGGAGGTGTTGATCCATAGCAGAGGCTTCTGCAAAGGTTCTAACAAAATCTGTTGGATTTAACACTACATGGGGTCTGCCTTCTTTGATTGAGTTAATCTAAAAAAATGTAAGTCGTTCCATGAGGAACAGGGAGTAATTGGAGGATGGTTTTCTTGCAACCAACAATTTTTGTGCCAAGTCAAACATCAGGAGCAATTTGCCTTTTATCTCTTTATTCTGCTTCTTATGGGCACGGGATTCCTGGCATGTTTGCTCCAAATCTTCCCAGTTTGAATAGATATGGTTTAGCCAGAGTAGTCTGTGCTTCTACAGGATTTTGTCTTGTGTAACAACAAACTCTTTTTTCCATTTGTCCATTATTTCCTGCTCATCCCATGGTTGAGTTTGTGTTTCAGCATCTCAAGTGATAGGCTAAGGTAGGGTCTGAGTGGCCTATTCCACAAAGGTGTGGGTATTGATCTGGCTAGGAGGGGCATATTCATCAATAGGCAATGTTTGTATAGATTTATTAACAAAAACAAGGGCTTCAAATTTGACAATTGTTGTAGGCCAAGGTTCACTTTTAATTTTGGAAGGTCCTGTTGGTTCTTGTGTAACAACAGGGTTTTCTTCTTTGACTACAAAAGTCATAGGTGCAGGGGAAGCTCCTGGCATTGGAATTTGAATTACTTTGTAGCCTGCTTGATAATAGATGTCCCCACATTGACTACACATATACTCTCTACATTGATTCTCTATTGTATTTTCTTCTGTCATGGTCTCTATGCAAGCTAGGCTGTACAATTTAAGTTCCTTCTCAAGGCTTCCTTTAACATGACTAGCTCTTACTTGTAGGCTTCCGGTTCAAACCTTAGGAACTCATTTTCTTGTGAGACAGAGGCCATTGTTGGTTCTGGAAGAGGGGTGACTGGTTCTTGTCTAATAGTCATAGCCGCACTAGCTAGTTCTTTTGGAGCAGCTACATGATCGACAGTTGATTCTTGTATTTCAGCTTCTTGATGTAGAGAAAATAATGTTGCAGCACCCTGGGCATCTGATTCCTGTATTTCGGTAACAATATCAGTAGTTGGTTCTTGTGTTTTAGCTATAGCTAGTTCTTGTGTAACAACTATAGCTGGTTCTTTTGTTTCAGCTACTTGATGAGTAGTTGGTTCTTGTGTTTCAGCTACTTGATGAGTAGCTAGTTCTTGTGTTTCAGCTACTGAATGAGTAGCTAGTTCTTGTGTTTTAGCTACTTGATGAGTGGTTGGTTCTTGTGTTTCAGCTACTGAATGAGTAGTTGGTTCTTGTGTTTCAGCTACTTGATGAGTAGCTGGTTCTTGTGTTTCAGCTACTTGATTTGAAAATGATGATGTCGCAACACACTGGGCCTCTGGTTCTTGTGTTTCAATGCCCATGGGTGGAATAGGTGGAATAGGTAAAAATTTTGGAACTTGGGAGGTTGGAGGTATACGGGGTTTTAGCTGGATGGGTTGGGGGTTTGGGGCAATGGAAGTAGTGGCTGCTCTTGTTGAGGTCCTTGTTCATTTTCTTTGTAAAAAGGGAAAAAAAAGAGGAATTTGCTTTCGTTTGCATGGGGACTTTTCCTCAGTGATGGGACAGGGAGAGTTGGCTGGTTCAGAATCATCGCTAAGGATATGAAAGGTAGGAGTGGATGATTTTGGTAAGATGTGGGACGGGATTGGTATGGTAGGTAGGTTAATTGGATTGATTGGTTATGTAGGCGGACTCTTAGGTATTTTCGGAGGGTCTGGAGGGTTTTGAGGTTGTTGTTCCTGAAGATTTTCAGGATATTCAACAGCTTCTTGGGGATCTATAGGTGGGTTGTTTGGGAGAGGGGTTTGTTGGGAAAAACCCTTTTGGATAAGCAGTTGAGCGAGACGGTGATGGGTGAGGGAAAGGGCGGGATTGTTAGCCTTTTTACAGTCATGCGATATATTTTTAAGACATTCGAGCATATAATAAGGAATGTTCACCAATCTAGCATGTCGTAAATGAGACAACAGGACAAAATCGTACTGGTAGACTACCTAGTATCGACCT
>JZKD02S1724087.1:75715-109179 GCA_000966675.3 Picea glauca
ATATGATATTTCTGAAGGGTGGCTTTAAAACCGTGAGAAGTGAAAGGAGGTCCCCCATCTGTAACTAATTCTCTCGGCACTCCAAATATGATGAAGATGTCTTCAAATAGGAAATCTAGTACTTCTTCTTCAGTCGCTCTATGGAGTGCTTTAGCTTCCACCCATTTGGTCATATAATCTGTACAGACCACTATGTAAACTTTTTGATTGGAAGGGGGGTTAATGGGTCCTACAAAGTCTAAGGCCCATCTTTCGAATGGTTCAAGTACAATCTGGGGATTTAATGGAATTTCATCTCTATGATTAGGTTGGCCCATTCTTTGACAGCTATCACAGGCCCAGACATATTTCTTTGCATATTTAAAAAGTGAGGGCCAATAATACCCCATCTTGAGAATTTTATGTGTTGTTCTTTTATCAGCAAAATGCCCTCCACAAGGGCCATGATGACAAGATTTTAGTAGATCATAAACCTCATCTTATCTAATGCACCTTCAAATTTCTTGATCAAGTCCTATGTGGAAAAGACAACCACTTATCCAGCTATACCGAGCACTTTGTTGGATGATTCTTCTTTTCTCCTGGTGGGATAGGTGTGGTGGTAACTTCCCTGCAACCAAGTAGTTAGCGATGTCTGCATACCATGGTGAGTGAGCAGATACTGCAAATAGATATTCATAAGGAAAGGAATCATCTACTGGGGTATCATCATCAAGTGTTAACCAAGAAAGGAAATCAACAACTACATTTTCTTTTCCTGGTCTATCTACAATTGTAATATCAAATTCTTGCAATAATAGTAACCATCTGGTGACTCAAGAATTTGTGATAAGTTTGTTCATTAGATATTTTATAGCTGAGTGATCAATATGGACAAGAGTAGAGTAGCCAGTGATGTAATGTCAAAATTTATTAATAGCATAGAAAACTACTAAGAATTCCTTTTCGGTAACTGTATAGTTGAGTTCAGTAAGAGTCATATTCTTGCTAATGAAGTAAATAGCATAAGGGAGATGATTTTCTTCTTGTCCCAAGACAACTCCTATTGCAGTATCTGAAGCATCAAAGGATATATGAAAGGGAAGTTTCCAATCAGGTCCTCTAAGAATAGGAGTTGTAGATAACTGATGTTTAAGTGTATTAAATGCTTCTTGGCAAGAATTAGTCCATTTGAATTCGACATTTTTCATCAGTAAAACAAACAAGGAAGAAGCTATTTTGGAAAAAAATTTGATAAATCTTCTGTAGTATCCAGCATGTCCTAGAAAACTTCTTACCCATGTTTGGGTTTTACGAATAGGAAGATTTTTAATGACTTGTATCTTGGATGGATCCACTTGGATTCCTTGAGATGAAATAAAATGTCCAAGCACTATTCCTTCACTCATCATCATATGACGTTTTTCTCTACTTAAGGAGAGGTGGGCTTGTATACATCATTTAAGTAATTTCTCAAGGTTTTGTAGTGCATCCTGAAAAGAAACACCATAAGGGGTAAAATCATCCATAAAAATTTCAATAGAGTCATTAAGCATATCAGAAAAGATTCCTATAAATGCTCTTTGAAAGGTTGCAGGTGCATCACATAGTCCAAATGGGAGGACTCTATAGGAAAAAGTTCCCCAAGGGCTAGTAAAAGTGGTCTTATCTTGGTCTTGGGGTGCAATTTTGATCTGATTATACCCACTGAAACCATCTAAAAGGGAGAAAAAATTCTTCCCTGGCAAACTATCTAACACCTGATCAATGAATGGTAATGGAAAGTGATATTTTTTAGTGGCTTTATTTAAGGCTCTATAGTCCACACATACTCTCCATTTCCCATTTTTCTTAGGAACTATTACCAACGGGGAAACCCATTTACTGTCTAATATAAGATATATAAACTCTAAATTGAGCAATTTTTGAAGTTCCTCTTTAAGGATTTCTCTTAAATTAGGGTTCATTCGTCATTGAGATTGGTAGATCGGTCGACAATATTCCTTGATATATATACAATGAGTACATAATTCGGGAGAGATTCCTTTCATATCTGTATAGTCCCATGCGAATGCTTCTTTATGTTCAAGAAGTAGCTTCATTAATTGATGTGTTTCAGCGTCTGTCAGGTTGGGGTTTATGTTCAATGTTTTTCCAGGTTCAATTTCTACTGGTATACTTTTAGAAGAGATGGTGGCTGATGTTTGAGGTGGGTTTTCAGAATTAAAGTTTTCCTGGTTATCTGACTCCAAAAGTGAAGCTAGTTGGTTATGAGTTTTCGGAGTCACGGAGGAGGGTTCACAAATAAAATTATTAATTACTTCATCCTCGATGGCATCTTTAATACTTAAGGCTTGTCCGATAGTCAATATGGGTTGAGTAAGTTGATCATCAAAGTCTACCCATACAGAATTATCATTATTAATCAAGGGTGTAGCGTGAGGGTAGAGGGTAAGATGTTTAGTCTCGTAATCGTTGGAAATTGTCATTGAACCTGATCTACAACTGATAAAGGCATCTGTTGTGGCTAGCCAAGGCCTGTCCAAAATTAGAGGGTGCCCCTCCAACTTTGTTTTAGGTTGGAATACCACAAAGTCAGCTGGGTAATTCTAGGATTCCACTGAGATAATCAGGTCTTCAATGACTCCCTCTAGTTTGATTGTAGAACAGTCAGCTAATTCTAAGATGGTTTGGGTGTCTCTGATTTCATTCTGCAGTTGTAACAATTGTGAGGTTTCCAGAGTCATAATATTGATAGCAATGCCTAAGTCTACCAGGACTCGAGGGATTATCGTTTTTCCAATTTGTACTGAGACAGTAGGGTGGCCAGGATCACCATATTTAACTGGGGGAACTTTACTTGACATTAGTGCAAACAAGTCACCCATGACATGAACTGTGAGGGGATCTTTAATTTTCCTACCAGGTTTCTTAACACAAATGTCTCGCATAGTCTTGGCATAAATTGGTACATCTTGGAGTTCTTGTAATAGAGGAATTTTGACATAAAGATTTTGTAATTCCCCTAGAAGATTGAAAGCAGGTGGCTCAGGCGCTTTAGTTAAAGCTAAACACTCAGTAAATGGTGGTTTTGTTGTTTCAACAGAAATGTTAGAGGATGATTGTACCTCTTCAGGTACATCATGCTCTTTTGTTTCCTCTTTATCAGAAGAGGTAACATCAGCTATGATAGGTTCTACTATTCTCCCAGATCGTAAATGAATATCATTGCATTGTGCAGGGAGAAGAGAAATTGTAGGCTAGTTATGAATATTAATGCACTTCACAGCTTTATTATTGGGGTTAGGGTTAGGTTGTACAGGTAGTTGGGGCCTCATAATTTGATTGTTTGGTGCAGAAATTGTGATTGAGGTAATTGATTTGGGAATAGGGGTTGTTGTCCTCTCCAATTTGGATTCCATTGGTTAAGATACGATTGTTTTTGTGGAGGCCAAGGGGTCCACATTGACGGATTAACAAAGGGTGGGTTAGTTTGTTGCATGGGTGGGTAATTTATTTGATTTAGGTATTGCATTTGATTATAGGGAGGGTAATTCGCTTGATTAAAAGAAGGATAGTTATTCCAAGGATTAGAAGATGTAAATGGAATATTAGGATTCATACCTTGTCCCCGTGGTTTCCATTGCCTTCTCTGTGTCAACAGATATACATCTTAAACTTCTTCGTCAGTTGGTTGTAATGGTACCTTGATTCCTGGTAAAGAAGGGCATTGTTGAGTTTCATGATCCTTATCACATATGGTGCAGATTGGTGTTTTGTCCAATGGTCATTCCCTTCATGGGTGCTTGTCTCTGCATTTAGAACAAAATATGGACATAGCTTCTTCTTCCTCGGCTTGTTTCTTTTGAATCTGCAGGGTATCAATTTGTGAGGCAAAAGAGATTAACATTTCAGTTTTAAAACCTTCAAGTAAATTACCTATTTCGGCTCTTGTTTCTCCCCCACTGCTGATTTTTGAACTCTTGAAAATGTGGTATCCCTGCTATTTGATCTATTCCTTGAAGCTCCTCTGGAACATCTTTTACATAGGTTAACAATTTCATCATATGATTCTTTAGATATGTCCCCTTTTCCAAGCATATTCAACATATCTAGACAGTCATCCCTTACTCCTTTTAGTAATATTGTTTTAAGAATATCTTTACTTACATTGGGGTGATTGGATCTTTGTAGATTATATTGTAGCCTTTCTACAAAGTCCTCCAAATTTTCATCCTCTTTCTATATCATCTTGAATAGTTCCTCCCTTTTTTCTCTTGTTCGGCAGTAGTCGTGGTATTTATGCAGAAATTTATGTTTCATCTAATCCCATGTTGTGATTACATGACCTCCAAGACTCATAAACCATCTTAGTGCATTTCCTTTCAATGTTGCTGGAAATAGCTTTAATTTTTGAGCATTGGAAATGTAATCATAACTTCTGCATAATATGTCAAACTCAAAAAGGAATTCATCAAGATCCTCTGAAGATAAACTATGAAAGTTTGGTAGTGCTGAGAATGGAATGTTCTTCATGGGAGCTACCCCTCTAGGAAAATCACCAATAGGAAATCCTAAAGTGGAAAAAGAGTTTTCATCATCTACCTCTCTTTCAGGACCTGCTTATTCTTCATGATGCAGTTCTTCATTATACTCATCCATTTTTTCTTCTATTTTCTACCCCACTACGCTTGCTCTGTCCTCAATGTTTCCTGCTGGTTTCTCGAATGTCTCAGAACTCCAAACCTCTTTCCCTATTTCAAAGTTTGCTTGAAAGGAAGGTTGGGATTTTGGCTTCTGAGAGTTTGGTTGTTGAGGAGCAGCAGATTCAGATTTTGATATAATCTCGTCAATATAAGTCTTTCTTCCTCCCCTTCCTCTACCCCTACCACCTATAGGGTTAGTTTCTTTGGGGTCTCCGCATCCTCTCATGCAATCTTTATATCTGAAAGAACATAAGTTCTTTTAAATTCTATAATTACCTTCCCTGGCAACGACGCCAAAATGTTGGTCACTATAATTGCTTATTTAACTAAAAAATCAAGTGCTACATAAATTCTCAACCCAGGGAAGTCTGTTTATTTCAAAGGTAATCACACACTATATATTCTCAATCTCAAAAGTGATCTAGAGTTGTAGTAAAAATACATTAATCACACCTTGCCTTGACAAACTGAAGTTCTACTTTAAATTACAGGAAAGCAACCTACCTATTGCAGAGTTCAAAGTTTAAAGAAATAATTGTCCGAAGAATCCTGGATTACATTAAGAAATAACAACCTAGGAAAGAAATCTTTCAATATACTGCAAAAGGAAAGACAAGCTATTCTGTAACAGAGAACAAGACCCTATTCCCCAAGCAGGAATCTTTAGCACCTGTTTCCGAACATTACACTTTCATGAACTCATTACTAATTGAAATGATTGACACACACTGAAGGCTAACTATATCTTAAAAGAGAACAAGACCCTATTCCCCAAGCAGGAATCTTTAGCACCTCTCCCTGATTATCACGCTTTCATATATTCACCAAATAGGATTGCTAACTAGAATGATTAACAATTACCCAAGCATGAATTATATGAAAACAATGTAACAATCAGTAAAGAAGAGTTTCAGCAAAACAGAGTTCAGTATAGTGTTTCAACAAAACATAATTTAATCAAGGCATGAACGGAAATAAGACTAACACACTACAGAGATAATGGGTGAATCTTGTGAAGAAGGTGGGCCCTCCCTTCTCACAAGATTCCCCTGAAATGAAAGGAACTAGAAAGAAATGCTCAGAACAATATTTTATTCATCTGTCAACTCTATCATGTTACAATATCTGAAGTAAACACGTCCTTCTCTGTAATTCCTTTCTTAGCCAAAAAGTACTACCCTCTAATGATGTTTTCCTCTTAATTAAAGAGGATAATCCTCTCAATATAATTTTATCATCAAATTACATGTGCACATATGAATCCTATTCTTAGTCAGATCTAATCTCTATAGTGGAATAGGATATCCTGGTCCCCTGTAACAGAATGCTATTACAATAGTTGAAAAGGTGTTGAGTGAGGTGATGTTGTTGTGGCTGGAGTAATAGCTTCTTTATTTATCTTCTTGTTACTATTGTTGTATGTTATTTAAGCATCGCAAATCGTGGGTTGTTTTAGCAACGGGGTTTGCGTTCTGACTGTTTCAACATTCTGGTCTCGCGTAGCATTGATGGTTAATTCTGGCTCAAGGTGTGGCTGTTGTGGTCAGTGTAACAACTTCTTTTGTGAATTTTTGTTTCAGCATTGTAGACCACGGAGAGTGCAACTTCTTGTGTGAGTTGTTGTTTCAGCATCGTAGACCATGGACTGTTTCAGCCAAGGGGTTTCCATGCTTTTGACTATTTCAGTAATGGGCCTTTAGACATAAATGATAATATGTATTTTGAACTGTTTCAGCACTTATATATTTCTGATCAACGGTTAAGTACGAGAGTAATGTAAAATTACATGCAAAACAAATTAAACATATAGTAAAGAGAAGAGACGTTATATACCTTTGGAAAGATAGGGTAAGGTGATAATGTAAGTTTAAATGTGAGTGGAAAAAGGATGTAATGGTAGAAAAAAGTGTGAACAAAAATGTACATTATAGGGTCTTAACATTCTTGATTGTAGCTCGCCCTCAACTTCATAAAGCTCGAGAACCTCCTGTCCCCGCAATGCGAGGTGACCGTTGATCTCACCATCTTGAAGTTGCTTATAAAATGATGACCGAGATCTACCTCTTGGGAACCAACAGTTCATATTTACCTCTCCCAGATTGACGATTGTGGTCGTTTTGGAATTCCAGAGTTCAGAATTCTCAAATATCAAACATTGCTTCCCTCAAAATACATCAAATTCCGCCATGCGTCCTCTTGAATCGGACTGTGGGGAATTACTTCCGAATATCCAATGATCAATGTTTACTTCGGTTCTTTACCCGAAATCCACAGTATCACACCACCTATTCTCCTGGTCTGACAGTTCAGGTCTACTTCGGACATTCTAACTATCGACGTTTACTTCGGGTCTCTGGCTCTCCAGGCTTGGGGAGTTTCAAATATCAACTGAAAACTCTCAGAGTAAATTCTCTGGAGTCCATGATTCGTCACCGCGTAGATAAATACTGTAAGTGGACATGTGGATCAATAAGGCAGGTGACATGTGTCATGTCCTAATTAACATTTCAATCATCTGCATGCTCAAAACTTACTGACACTTGGTGCACATCCCATGTGTCCATGTCATCCCCAGTGATGTCCGTAATCCATGTTGCTTCAAAAATTCTAGGGTCCACATCACCTCCTAGTGACATCATCATGCCTCACCACTTCGGCTCTTTTGGGTCTTGGGACTTCCGGAGGTTCCACACTAACACACTTCCAATTCTTCCGAACTCCAATTTCATGAACTGGCCAAGATGTCGCAATGTGTCTCCCTTATCGGATGGTATGTAACAACTCAAAACTTTGGGACTTCGTGAATCTCAATCGTTAACCCTTTCCGAAAATTCTTTTATCCGAGGCTCTCGATCTACTGACGCATTTCACCCACAGATCGACAACTGCAATTTCTTCGGGTATTCGGACTTCAGAGAAATCAACTCTCAACCTTCTCTTTCCCCCGAAGTACGTGGATTTGTGTCGCGTGTCCTCCTGGATCAAATGACTGCGATTCACTTCAAGTCTTTGGGGTCCGAAAATCTCAATTCTCAACTTCTCCTTTCTCACCTTTTCCTGGAGTGCTTTCACCTGGAGCACATGATCAGTTGATGCATTTCCTCCTACAGATCATTGGTATCCGACTACTTCTTCTCTTTGGAGGTTCATCACTTGAGTATTAACATGTCACATCACTACATTCCTTTCAATTTGTGGGGGCATGCATCGATGGTTTGGAGTAACCCATTTTTTCCCCGCAATTCTCTTGACACTGACACATAACCCCTCGGTGAAACCATGGTTTAGTTTGCACAACTTCCCTGAGGAATTATCTCATGTGCAACTTGGTTACCTGCAATGCCTGTTGTCCGTTGATATCTCTCTCCAATGGGATTTGAAGGTTATGACCTTAACCATTGCTTCCTTTTCATCAGAAAACCCTTGCTCACCTGTCCTCCAATCCAACGATCCCATATCTCTCCTGATATTACAGTGTCGATCGCTCCTGAATTCAAAGGGGGTGGTCACAATCCTTTAAACCCCTTACAACGGGTCTCTGATGATCAAATCCTGCGTATATTTTGCAACGTCATTCCTCCTAAGATTTTCAACTTCACAGTCAGAGTTTGATCTCAACCATGGGACTCTGACCAACAGGATCGACCCATACCGGCCCAATGTTTCAACGAGAAGCTCTGATACCAATATATAACATCCTCAACCACCCACAGGCTGGGGTGTTCTAACCTCAAGCCCATCCTTGGACTTCTTACTCTTACCGATACCTTCTATATTTAATAAGGATGCATATGATAAAAGGTTTAAAGACATGCACAAAAATATCCAGCAAGCATGCATAATCTAATATTTAGTTAAATGATAATTAAAATACACAGTGAAATACATTCATACACATATAATAATATCACAATAGAGAGCACTTATCTTTATAAAAAGGCAACATCAACTGGCTGCAGACCAAGGGCGTTCCATCCAACCATAAACACTACTTCTCAAAATATCAACAACAGTGTCACCCCTGACCCAGGGCTATGAATCCATAAGGAATGTTCTAGAGTGTTACTTGGGTTCCCAAACCAGTCATCTCTCAAGCTCTGACAGGTTTCCCAGCACCCACAACAATCCAAGTAACCAACTCTCTTCTATCTAGCCTACACCACCCAAGAGAATGGACCTCCACCCTTCTTTGCCACGCAATCCCTCAGGAAGTCCTTCTCCTTCCAGGGCTCTAGCACAAATGGTTGAGAATCTCAATGCTAGAACTATCAGGACTCATAGCTGTGAGAAAAAAAGGGCATAGGCCAATGCATCTCAAACATGCAGTCCTCAAGTCATTGCTGGATTGCACCAACGACCACTACAACCAACTATCCCATGGATAATATTCAACAGTTCCTTTCCCTTTACCAATCCAAGACGCAGGTGAGGATGGATCAATGAATGGGTAAGTGGGTGTATGAAAGTGTGTGAGGGAAAGAATGGTACGAATGCAGAATTGAAGGAGCGAATGAGCCAACGATCAACCCCACAATAAAACCAGGGATGGGTTTAAGTATTTTGTGTGGGGAATCAACAACCTCCTGGTCTTCCCCAGGAATCTTATATAACTGATCCCCTCCCTTAGAAAAAAATGGTAATTAAAATATGGAATAAATATTTATCCCCTCAAGCCCCTTCTCTTGTGGAATCATAGCCCCCTATAACTCTAGTCCTTATCTGTCTAGTAGCCAATGATGTAGTTATTAATAATAATGATAAAAAACATTACATGTCTTGGGCATATTGGCCCCTTTAATAATTTTTTGGACACTCAGGCCTTTTAGCATTGTAACAATACATTATTTAAAATGGGGGGTCCAAAACCCGGGGTGTTACAACATCACCCCAACCAAAGTTCTTAGGGCACATAACAACACCTGGAATGTTGAAATTTATATCGCATGATGACATGTAGACCCACCTTATCCTAGATGTAATGACGTGGTTTGTGCCACGTGTCAAGTAAAGTTTGTGCCACATGTCACAGAGTTTTGGACCTTTTGAGATAGAGTCGTTTAGGTATGAATGTGCCATGTGTCATACTAGGATACCGATACACGTGGCAACAGATGCCTAGGTGGCAAGTAAATGGTGACCTTAGATGCCAAGTGGAAAACATTATCTAAGTCTGAAGGTTGGATTTTCTCTGGAGGTCAAAGTAGAAACACTCCTATAGTAAAGCTTCGAGGGCCAATATGGACCATAGATCGATGGCTAGTTGGGGAGTGATCTCAGTCCTCGCAATGCAAATGAACCATATGGGCCATGATAAAGAGGATGCTTTTGTAATGATACTAGCATGGAAGTCAACATGGGAAATTAATGACACATTTCACTAAGTGATTGGTCGATTAGGAAAGAACGGGCCCCATTGGGCGAGGAGGTCCTCTGAACCTTTTTTTATTTTGGGATATTGGATCTACAAGGTAGTGAATTTGGACCATTCATCTAGGCGTAGTGTCATCGTGGTTCAAATTGGATCTATTAGGCATTGTTAATAAACGTCAATGATGATGAAGGGAGGAGTGAAATGGACCATCGATTAGAGTGGGTTGAAGACATGGCTTGAACCGTTTATTTTCCATGGGTCTGGCTATCAGATTTGGAGGTGAGAAGCAGATGAGATATTAACCATTGCACAAGTTGGTGTCGCCAACTTACTCAGAGTCATTATTTTAGTGGCTTGAGGACCATCATATCAGGAATGACATAAAGGAGGTTTGTTAACCCCCATGCAGGTTAGGAGCACCGACACAATTAGAGTCATCGAATAATTGGCCCTAGGACCATAGATCTGGTAATTCATAGGTCTTGAGCATTCGTTGATTGACAGAAAGTGTAGATATGGAACTTAATATCTAGATGTGTTGTCATCAGGGCACGAGAGGATGAAAGAGTGGGTATTAAATGTCATGTACTTTAGAGTCACTAACTCACTTAGGATCATTGGATGATCAACACTAGGACCATGTTGGTTGTGGAGCTTGATTATCTTCTTGATTCATAGGTTTGTTTCATTCATGCTTGCATCCAATTTGATTAGCCACTTTGGCACTCCTCAGGTGAGGAGTGGGTTCAACCGATGGTGAAACTAGATCGACCACTTGAGTTTCACTTTTCATATGAAGAGTGGGGTTGATCGATGATGAAACTATATTGGTTACTTGGGTTAGTGGTTCAACCAATGATGAAACCAAATTGACCACCAGATCAACTGGACTGAATGGGGATTGAATCAAATTGACCAATCCATCAACTAATGACGGTTTGGAATAAATATTATGATAACTAGTTGGAATTTGAAGCTTTTCCAAAATTTAAGAAGCCTCGTCCATACGAGGGAAATGGTGAGAGTAATGATCACCTTCACATAACAAGCAAGGAAATTTGGCAATTCTATTCTTCTTACCAACCTTAATGTCACTAGCTGATGGGGTGTCACTATCATGTTCAACAATGATTGATGTTGTGGAAGACCACATTCTGAAGACATTGGGGAGACGAGGGCAATCCCTCAGAAAGTGGTCACCCTTACAAAGATTGCAAGGGAATTTGGCTTTAGGATTCTTCATTTTAGAGTTGTCGACTTTATCAACACTCCAAATATGATTAGCAGTAGTTGGTTTCTTGGATCCAACATGAACTGATGCACTTGGAGGTTTGGTCCCTTTCTAGTTCTTCTTCTTCTTCTCTTTTTGTTTCTTCTCCTTCTTATCCACCCAACTACTCACTTTAGAGATTTTACTAGGTGAAGAAGGAGAAAGGGAAGGATACATAACGAGTGAAGAATGAGAAAGGTCGACATGAGGTTGATGTGTGGGCGGTGTTCTTAGATCTGAAGCATTAGGTGCATCTAAAGCACTAGGAACATTCAATATCACTGGAGTGGGGAACAACCAAACTGGTAATTAGATCGTGAGTCCCAGAAGGATCAATGTGGCAATGCACAGAG
Source organism: Picea glauca (assembly GCA_000966675.3). Lineage (NCBI taxonomy): Eukaryota > Viridiplantae > Streptophyta > Pinopsida > Pinales > Pinaceae > Picea > Picea glauca. Next base: position 87,395 of record JZKD02S1724087.1, read on the forward strand.
GACCAACATTTCCAAAAGAAGGAAAGGTGAAAGGTTCCCCAGGAAAAGGGGTTCCTCCATTGGTACTCCCAGGAGTTGACACCATTGAAACTAACTCAAATCAAGTTCCACTAAGGAAAACAAACAACACATGCTACAAATCTAAGAAACAAACAATCAAACAAACCTTCCCAAACTGAAACCACTACTTGGTGATGAAATCCAACATTGCAAGATCAATATAGGAAGGGGATGGGATAAGGTGGGTGGATCAGTTACGTTGGATCAGATACAGTTATTTTATCACTTGATATTTTAATTGGTCCAAATACAATAATGTGACTAAATTGTTCATGGTGTATGACTATATTTATCAATAAATACAATTCATTTAAATTTCAATAATGAATAAAATTTAAACAAATTCCTACTACTCAATTACATTTATATTTTTAACATTATTTATATTTTCATGGACCGACATCAAGAATCACATTTATATTTCTAACAGGCGGTCTCACATTTTCCTATTTTAATGCATTAATATAGTTTATAATTTTTGACATATTTATGGCATGGAAAAAAGAATAACATTATTAATTCATACACTTAGTATAGTAAATGAAATACATGCTCCCAAACCAAATAGATCGGTTACCATTCTCCACTAATTTGTATAATGTTTGTTTTGGAAGTAGTAGTTGTATTTTAATCGTATATCATTCCCATATATCTTCATTCAATATATACACTATTTTTCTTCAAGAATAATCTTCTTGTTCATGAATGTAGATTGTCATGAAAAGTGATGGCTTCACCACCATAGTTTTGCACCTCCTTATTACCACCTTAGTTCTCTACATATTCAGTAAATCTTGCTTACTATGCACCTATCATACTTGTTATACTTGTTAAGGTAGACACAATTGTTAAATATATTTTTTATTTTTTTTCCCATGATACCTCGATTTTAGGATTTTTAAGCTAAGTACATTGAACTAGTTGTCTAAGCCATTTCTTTTGTTTGTCACCACATGTAAATTTTCTTTAAGCTAAATACAAATGAGCTAAATACAAGTTTCTTTTGTTTGTCACCACATGTGAAGCTAAGTCACCACATGTGAAGCCAAGTACAAATCAGGTATTCGTCTAAGCTATTTTTTTTGTTCGTCTAAGCACAAATCAGGTAGTCGTCTAAGAACTCGAAAACATTAAAAAGTGGTGTGTGGGGCGAAGTGTATTGCACTAAGCATTCAATTGGAATAATTCCAAACACATGTTTTGTATAGAAAACCACAAGCATGACTTGCACCTAGCATACAAAAACAAAACACACGTGTGACAGTTAAAAAACCACAAACATTTGTTTTCCATTCTTTACACCGTTGCATGCAAGAACCCCTTGGATTATTCCTCTTCAAACTAATCATTTTAAATTGTATCATGTAACTTATGCTCAATCATATAACTTATGTATCTTTGGACTGGCCAATATTTGTGGATCTGTATGTAGGATCATGATATATTGTCATTTACCACTCAGAACTTCATAAAAAAATACCACTTTGAACTTTATAAAAAATTGTAGTGGCCTCCAACAAATGTTTTTAAACGTAGTCTTATACTCATAAAAATAATATTTAAATGGATTCCAATCTAACTTATCTTTAGGTTGACTCCAATTAATCCACGTTTAAACTCCACTAAAATATCCAACATTGAGACTAACCAACTTGGCTTCCACTTGCCCATCAAAGTCATGGAAGGCTCTCCATCTTCCAAGATATTGAATAATTAGAAAAATGTTATTTTCCCACTTGCCCATTTGTCATGGAAGGCTCTCTATCTTCCAAGATATTGAATACCTTAAACAAAGTTCAGTTATTTTTCCTAAAATTTGTTCATATGAAATAGTTGATATCTCCATGGTAATGCAATTATTTTTATTTTTAAATCATATAAAAAAAAAATCTACCATCCTAACTGAACTGAATTGTAATAATATGATCATACAATTTATGAATTTTAATAACATGATAATACAATTATTGTTTCACTAATACTTTTCCCACTTTCTTAAGAAAAGAATTAAGAGAAAGTATTTATTGCACACTATAATATTAAATATTTTATGATGCATATGTGTTATGAGGAAAATTTCTTTATGGCTAGGGGTAAACCACAATAGACGAAAATGACTGCAGAAATTAACTCTAATCTCAAGTATGCTATATAAACAAATACGCTAACAAGACAAGATAAGAGGCCTACCTCATCCAGACGTTCGATGAAGTCCACCGTTGAGMACCTGACCCAAAGCAATATACCTGCAACTAGTCCTCAACAACCAAKCAACACAAACATATGGTGATAATATATAATGTTAGTACATTTGATAACATAATCCATCAAMATTCATAACAAATACTTCCATGGAATAACAATTCAAATATTTGAGAGACATTAATTTGATGAGAAAAGAGTATTTCTATTAAGATATAATCAGCAGAAGTGAATGATTTACAAACTTCCGTGTCAACATGGTTCAGAACTGAGAAACTAAGTTCCTTCTAGTTGGGCCTCTACCACTTCAATCCTCCACCAAATAAAATCTCATATAAGAGAGACAATGAAGTTCTCAATCAATAACGGAAGAGCTTGGGGGATGAACAATGTGTTCAGACTTAAACGACAAAGGGACACAGACTCAATGTGAAGTGAATAATTTCTCCATAGTAACTTTGCTCTCAAAGTTGAATTCTTTCTCCTCTTTTCCATAGCTCGGATTTGGCCCATTCATAGCATTCAAGTGGAAATGAAGGGCCGAGTCAGAACGTTTCCAATATATGGAAGGCCAAGGATCATTGATCTCATGATGTGGCATGGAAACACGAATCCATTTTTCAATTTTGGGCACATTTCCCGATGTACAAGAGTTGTAGTGGTGCAACCTGCCTATACGCATATTGTAATATAGGCAGGGTGCATATATGTGGAAAAGGGACTTCAAGTCCGCATAAGGAAATGGAAAAAGGCCCTCTATGTAAGATTGCATAGGGTGAGGCAAATCTTGGTATAACAGATGTCCCATAATGTGTGAGGTCAGAGGAGTATCTACGATGGTCGAAATACATTATAAAAATCTACAAGTGGACTAATGGGGACCCAACTAGAAGAACTAGTAATATAATTACCGATTATATAGTCATTTATAGTCGTGTTTCAAAAAATTAGTATAATTTAGTCATTTTTAGTTGTTGTGACTAAAGGTTTTAGTCACTTAGTAATTGTTTTGCAAAATTCTACTAGTGTATGCAAATTTCGACAAAACTGAACCCCTGGGAGGTAACATGTACCGTTGATCTTTCAGAAGAATCCCTTCGACAAGATCAGAACTATTGATCAATGTATAGGCCAGATCAAATATCTGTGGTAGATCCCTGTAAACTCTTGGTTTTCCTCGGAGGATCATGGTCATCTATTTCGCATGATGGTTAGATATGCACCCTTGATCGATGTAGGAAAATAATTTAATATTAGTCGTTGATCTAGTGAAACAATAGATCTTATCCATTCATCGCAAGGTGCCTTTTGGAGTAAGTTGCAGTCCCATAGGAAGTGCACTCTAAAGGAGGGATTTTGAGGATAGATCTGGATTGTTGATCAAGACCTAAGAAAGATATGATCCTAGTCGTTTATCATGCAGTGCCATTTAGAGTAAAACACAGAGATGAGCTTCAATGAGGAGGCTCCAAGGGAAGATATATATTGTTGATCGTATCCAGGGTTAGATTTAATCTTAGTCATCAATCTGTCATAAAGGCCTAATAGGTTCCTTGGTGAGTAGCAACGAGGGTATGATGTCTGTAACATCCCCAGCCACCCTGAGGCCAGGGTGTGCTACCTTCAAGCACACCCTTGGACTTCGTACTCTTACCGGTACCTTCTTTATTTAATAAGGATGCATAAGATAAAAGATTTAACGACATGCACATCAATATCCAACAAGAATGCATAATCTAAGATTTATATAAACGAAAATTAAAATACACAGTGGAATACATTCATACACAGATAATAATATCACAACAGAGAGAACCTATCATTATAAAAGGCTGACACCAATTGGCTACAGATGAAGGACGTTCCACCCAACCGTAGACACTACTATGCCAAATCTCATCTGTAGTGTCACCCTTGAACCAGGGATATGAATCCATAACGACGGTTCCAGAGTGTTACGTGGCTTCTCAAAAGAGTTAGCTCTCAATATCTCATAGGTTTCCCATCACCCACAACAATCCAAGTACCCAGCTCTCTTCTACCAATCCTGAACCACCCAAGAGAATGGACCTCCACCCTTCTCTACCACGCAGTCCCTTAGGAAGTCCTTCTCCTTCGAGGGCTCCATCATAGCTGGTCCAGAATCTCAATGCTAGAACTCTTGTGACTTGCAGTTGTGAGAAAAACAGGGCACAGGCCAATGCATCTCATACATGCAGGCCTCAAGTCATCGTTGGATTGCACCAATGACCACTACAACCAAATATCATGTGGATAATGTTCAACAATTCCTTTCCCTTTACCAAGCCAAGATGCAGGGGATGATGGATCAATGAATGGGTAAGTGGGTGCATGAAAGTGTGTGAGGAAAATAATGGTACGAATGTAGAAGTGAAGGAGCGAACGAGCCAATGACCAACCCCACAATCATACCAGGGATGGGTTTAAGAGTTTTTCGTGGGGAATCAAGAACCTCCTGGCCTTCCCCAAGAATCTCACGTAACCGATCCCCTCCCTTAGACAAAAAGGGTAATTAAAATAGGGAATACACATTTATTCCCTCAAGCCCCCTCTCTTGTAGAATCATAGCCCCCTATAACTCTAATCCTTTTCCATTTAGCAGCCAACAATGTAGTTATTAATAATAATGATAAAAAACATTACATGTCTTGGGCATACTGAACCCTTTAATAATTGTTTGGGCACTCAGGCCTCTCAACATTGTAACAATACATTATTTAAAATTGGGAGTCCGAAACCCGGGGTGTTACATCCCCTCCCCCTTATCTTGGCACTATCCTCAATGCATATACAAAATAGAGATCAAAATCTCAAATTTATTCAAAACTTTGTGGGTACTATGCCCACATGGAATCTTCATGCACCTAGGTATCATCTTTAGGACTGTAGCAGATCCACTGAAATTTTACCAACTCTATAACTCGATTTATGAGCATTTTGACCTTTCTGTCCAATACCCGCACTAGATGAAACTGAAAGTCTCCCTCCGTCTCTAATTGAATCATACACCAATCACTAACATGTTTAGGATCATGTACATATTTCTTTAGTAAAGATACATGAAATACATTATGCACATTCATGGAAGCAGGAAATGAAAGCATGTATGCAATTGGCCCTATTCTGTCCAATATTTCAAATGGACCACAAAATCTAGCTGTCATCTTTGTACAACTACCCAATTTCAAAGAGATATTTTTGGGCTTCACATTAAAAATTACATTATCCCCTACTTTAAATTCTTTAGATGTCATATTCTTTTCTGCATAAACTTTCTATCTATCTTGAGCTCCCTTTAAATTATGCTTGATCTTAACCACCTGGTCTTTCATATCCTTCAGCAAATCCAACCTAAGTACCACTCTATCTGTTTGGTTGTCCCATCTTAATAGATTATCACATTTCCTACCGTGCAAGGCTTCAAATGGGCTCATTATCAATAAAGCTTGGTACCCATTATTATATGCAAACTCAACCAAGTGTAAGTAATCTTCCCACTTATATGGCTTATCCATCACACACATTCTTAGTGTGTCTTGAATTATTCGATTGACCTTCTCTGTTTTCCCATCTGTCTAGGGATGATATTCTATGATAAAGTTTAGATTTGTGCCAAATCCTTTAAAAAATCCCCTTCATAAATTGGAGGTAAACTAGGTATCTCTGTCTGAGATGATTTTCCTAGGTATCCCATGCAAGCTGGCAATTTCCTTCATGAAAATTTCTGCAATATTAGTCGTTGTATGTGTTTTCTTCACAGGCACAAAATGAGCAGCCTTTGTTAATTTTTCAACCACCACCATGATTGAATCATGCTTCTTATTCGTTCTAGGTAATCCTATGATGAAATCCATGGTGATCACTTCCCATTTCTTCTCTGAGATTGGAAATGGTTGTAGCAACCCCGTTGGTTGACTATGTTCATCCTTCACCTTCTGACATTCCATACATCGAGCGATGTAATCAGCAACACCCTTATTCATTCCCAACCAAAATAACTGTCTTCTTACTTCTGTAATTGTTTTTTGGTAACCAGGATGTCCAGCATAATGAACATCATTCAGTTCCTTCAGTAACAAATTTCTCAGTTCTCCAGAACTAGGAACATAGATTCTATTTTTATGCATGAGTAATCCATCTTACTTTATCTCATAGTCCTTTATTTTTTGTTGTACATCTCCTTGCTGTAAGTTTTCCTTTACTTGTAGGTAATGTTGATCTATAACAAGACCATGTAAAATTTTTCTCTTCAAGTCTGACTGATGCATTTTGATAGTAGTAGCATGCATGAGATGCACTCTTCTACTAAGTGCATCCACAACGTTATTCTCCTTTCCCTTGATATTATTGATATCGAAGTCATATTCACTTAAAAATTCCAGCCATCTTGTTTTCCTGGCATTCAAGGTCAGTTGTTCAAAAAGATACTTCAGGCCAATGTGGTCTGTCCTTAATTTGAATTTCTTCCCCATGATATAATGCCTCCACATCCTCAAGGCATGAACAATGGCAGCAAGTTCAAAGTCGTGCGTGGCATATTTCCTCTCATATTCCTTAATCTTTCTAGACTCATATCCAATGACATGTCCATTTTTCATGAGGAATACCCCAAATCCTTCCTTACATGAGTTTTTACATACCACAAAACTTTCATTTGGGTCAACAATATTTATCATGGGTGCACTAGTACGTAATTCCTTCAACAGATTAAAATTCTTTTCACACTTGAGTGTCCATTCAAATTTAGTTCCCTTCTTTTGCAAAGAAGTGATGGGATGAACAATCTTAGAGAACCCTATTATGAAAATTTTGTAGTAGCCAGCTAATCCCATAAAAGATCTGACGTCTAACACATTTATGGGTGTTGGACATCCTCTAATGGCTTCTATATTCTCTTGGTATACTGCTATGCCCTGCTCTGAAATAGTGTGTCCCAAGTAATGGATTTGTTTTTGATAAAAGGAACACTTACTCAACTTGGCATACAACTAATGTTCTCTCAGTACTTGCAATACTAGTCTTAAGTGATGTTTATGCTCCTCTTCAGACTTAGAATAGACAAATATGTCATCCAGGAATACTATGACAAACTTATCCAAATAGTTTTTGAATATGCCATTCATTAAGAACATGAAGACAAATGGTGCATTGGTTAGTCCAAATGGCACCACTACAAATTCATAATTCCCATACCTGGTCCTAAAGGTTGTCTTATGAATGTCTTCTTCCTTGATTCTTACCTGATGGTATCGTGCCCTCGGATCAATCTTTGAAAATATCTTTTATCCTCTTAGCTGATCAAAGAGGTCATCAATTTGGGGTAGAGGATACATGTTCTTTATAGTATACTTGTTCATTTTGCGAAAGTCAATACACATCCTCAAGGTTCCATCTTTCTTTTTGAAAAAAAGTACCGGTTCTCCCCAAGGTGAAACACTTGGATGTATGTACCCTTTCTTCAACAATTCCTCCAACTTCATTTGTAATTTTTTTAACTCTCGTGTCCTCATTTTGTAAGGTGTTTTTGACACTGGGCCTTCTCCCGACACTAAATCAATTGAGAAATGTATCTCCCTTCTTGGTGGCAATCCGGGTATTTCTTGGAATACATCTTCAAATTCCTATAGTACCGAGAAATCTTTGAGGCTTGGTCCATTTGTATTTTCTATCTCTTCCACATGAGCTTCATACTATTGGCATCCTTTCCTAAAACATCTTTTTAGTTGTAAGGCTGAAATATCCCTTATAGAGATGGGTCTTGGAACTCCTTTCACAGTGCTTTATTTTCCATTTCAATCAAGACATGTAAATGTTTTGTTATGACAATCTAGGACAACATGATGTTTGTCCAATCAATCCATTCAAATCAGAATATCATAAGACCCCAATGGTATGATATTTATATCAATACTATTATTCATGACATTAAAACTTATGGAACAACTTCTGACCATATCATGGATTCTTCTTTTGGTTCCAGTGGCTAACTGAACCAAACTTGCTTTTCCAAGTTTACTTTTCTCCAAATGTAATCTATCCACTAACTTAGGATCAATGTAACAATGACTTTCTCCTAAATCAATCAAAATAGCAACAGGATGATTTTTTATCTTACCTTCCACCTGTATCATATTGGAATGGTACTCTGCTTGTCGATCATTTAAAGTTTCATAGATTCTTCCCATATCTTCGACTGTTGTAGCCTCTTGGATGTTGTGCATAGTCTTCACTCTATCCTTTCTGTGTGGGCAATCCTTGTAAAAGTGATCTTCCTTGCATCCCCAAAATTGGATTGGTGGTCTTCCCCTTTTTCCCAAGGAATCTTCCTTCTAGTATTCCCCCTTCGCATACTGATATTGATGATTTCTATTAGGCTCATTCCTATTGAAGGGTGGTTTGAATCCTTTCCTCCTCTGATCGAACTTCTCATTCTTCTTGTCCTTCCAATATTTATGTAGGGATTATCTTCCCCGACCTTGCTCATACAGGTATTTAGCCTTCCTGATGGCCTCATTCAAGGTCTTGGGCTCATCATACTTGATATTTTCCTTATAAAAGGCTGGTAGTCCACTTAGAAATCTCTGTATTTTCACTTTTTCATCACCAATGAACCTAAAATATTTTAACAATCCCAAGAACTTCTTATCGTACTCTGCCATAGTCATGTTTCCCAACCTGAGTTTAAAGAACTCATGCATTTTTTTGTCATAGAAATTCTCTGAGAGGTACTCCTTTTGGAAGTACTTCTTGAACTGATTCCAAGTGATCCTACTTTAATTAACATGTTCCACTTTCTTCAGTTGGTCCCACCACATTGAAGCTTTCCCGTGTAAATGGTAGGTGTTAATCCTGGCTTCCAGGTTCGAGGAATAGTTATGTAAAGGAAAATATCTCCTGATCCCAAGAAACCATGCTTCAACATCATATTCCCTTTCTCTTTCACCATCAAAGGAAGGTGGATTGAGCTTCCTCAGCTCTCCTTGCAAACTATCTTCCTCTTGTTTCCTTCTTTGGTGTCTAATAGGAGACACCTTTAGACTGCTTATAGGATCTTCCGATGCATAAAAATTTCTTTCTAAGGAGGTGAGTGGTGTCTATAAGCTCTGCTAGAACTTCTCAAATAACTAGCTCTTCCACGATCATCCCTTCTTTCATGGCACCTACCTTCTTCCTCTTGTCTTGAGTTAGATCCCTTCTTCATTTTTCTCTGCAACTAATTTAAGATCTACAACAATTGATCATTTATCTGACTTTGATCTCTCATTTTCTTCTTTGTATCTCTGAAATTCCATCTTTAGGCTTCTTACCATTTCTATTAACGTTTCCTTCTCTCTTTTTTCCTTGCATCCATTGGACTCTGTCTCTGCATTACCAACTCTGGTATTCTGGCCTTTGGCCTCCTTATCATGACTAATGGCTCCCTTCCATTCTTCCATTTCCTGAATATGCATCCTAAGCTAATGTGCTTAAGCCCCTTAATTCTGCAAAATGTGCAAGCAACCATTTTATTAGAATTACGCATATGATAAAAAAAATTCAACAATGCTACAATTCCGTTTTCTTCTTAATGAAGACACCTTTCTCTCATAAGGGTTGCATGACCTCCTAGTCAATGATATTCAATCCCGAGCTGAATTGGATCTTTGAAACCTTGATGGTTTCATTCTGCATCTATACACAGGCCCTTTCAGCTTTCTAGCGTAGGTCTGATGGCCCCCACGACCTTCTCCTTCTCCCTTGTGAAAATACCAGAGTTGGCGCTAGATCCTTTTCTCTTGGCCCCTCCTTAGATGTGACCTTAGGTGTTGACCTCACGTAGATGCATGATTGCGACCATGCTCCAAGTTGGTTTGTAACCAAACTACTCTTCGCCCCTCAATCACCTTGAGCCACCATGTGTCCTTTTTCCAAAACTGGGGTCTCTGTTGGTCACTATAATTGCTTATTTAACTAAACAATCAAGTGATACATAAATTGTCAACCCAAGGAAGTATGTTTATTTCAAAGGTAATCACACACTATATATGCTCAATCTCAAAAGAAATCTAGATTTGTAGTAAAAATACATTAATCACACCTTGCCTTGACAAACTGAAGTTCTACTTTGAATTATAGGAAAGCAACCTACCTATTGCAGATTTCAAAGTTTAAAGAAATAATTGTCCGAAGAATCATGGTTTACATTAAGAAATAACAACCTAGGAAAGAAATCTTTCAAGATACTGAAAAAGGCAAGACCAACTATTCTGTAACAGAGAACATGACCCTATTCCACAAGCAGGAATCTTCAGCACCTGTTGTCGATCACACTTTCATGAACTCATTACTAATCGAAATTATTGACACACACTGAAGGCTAACTATGTCTTAACAGATAACAGGACCCTATTCCCCAAGCAGTAATCTTCAGCACCTATCCCTGATTATCACGCTTTCATAAATTCACCAAACAGGATTGCTAACTAGAATGATTAACAGTTACCCAAGCATGAATTATATGAAAAAAATGTAACAATTAGTAAAGAAGAGTTTCAGCAAAATAGAGTTCAGTAAAGTAGTGTTTCAGCAAAACAGAATTTAATCAAGGCATGAAGAGAAATAAGACTAACACGCTACAGAGATAATGGGTGAATCTTGTGAAGAAGGTGGGCCCTCCCTTCTCACAAGATTCCCCTAAAATGAAAGGAATTAGATAGAAATGCTCAAAACAATCTTTTATTCATCTGTCAACTGTATCATGTTACAATATCTGAAGTAAACACGTCCTTCTCTATAATTCCTTTCTTAGCCAAAAAGTACTACCCTCTAATGATGATTTCCTCTTATTTAAAGAGGAGAATCCTCTCGATACAATTTGATCATCAATTGGCATAATTCCAAAAACATGTTTTGTATAGAAAACCACAAGCATGACTTGCACCATCAGATTTTATCATTGCATACAAAAAAAAAGCACACGTGTGACAGTTAAAAAACCACAAACATTTGTTTTCCATTCTTTACACCGTTGCATGCAAGAACCCCTTGGATTATTCCTCTTCAAACAAATCATTTTAAATTGTATCATGTAACTTATGCTCAATCATGTAACTAATGTATCTTATAGTTTAAGGCTCATTCATGTAACTTATGCTCTATTTAGTAAACATGGACTGGCCACTATTTGTGGATCTGTATGTAGGATCATGATATATTGTCATTTCCCACTCAGAACTTCATAAAAAAATACCACTTTGAACTTTATGAAAAATTGTAGTGGCCTCCACCAAATGTTTTTAAACGTAGTCTTATACTCATAAAAATAGTATTTAAATGGATTCCAATCTAACTTATCTTTAGGTTGACTCCAATTAATCCACGTTTAAACTCCACTAAAATGTCCAACATTGAGACTAAACAACTTGGCTTCCACTTGCCCATCAAAGTCATGGAAGGCTCTCCATCTTCCAAGATATTGAATAATTAGAAAAACGTTATTTTCCCACTTCCCCATTTGTCATGGAAGGCTCTCTATCTTCCAAGATATAGAATACCTTAAACAAAGTTAAGTTATTTTTCCTAAAATTTGTTCGTATGAACTAGTTGATATCTCCATGGTAATGCAATTATTTTAATTTTTAAATAATATAAAAAAAAAATACATTTTCTACCATCCTAATTGAATTTTAGTAACATGATCATACAACTTATGAATTTTAGTAACATGATAATATAATTTTTGTTTGATTAATACTTTTCCCACTTTATTAATAAAATCATTAAGAGAAAGCATTTATTGCACACTATAATATTAAATATTTTATGATGCACATGTGTTATGAGGAAAATCTCTCTATGGCTAGGGGTAAACCACAATAGATGAAAATGACCGCAGAAATTAACTCTAATACCAAGTATGCTATATAAACAAATACGCTAACAAGACAAGATAAGAGACCTACCTCGTCGAGATGTTTGATTAAGTCCATCGTTCAGCACTTGACCCAAAGCAATATACCTGCAACTAGTCCTCAACAACCAAGCAACACAAACATATGGTGATAATATATAATGTTATCACATTTGATATCATAATCCATCAACATTCATAACAAATACTCCCATGGAATAACAATTCAAATATTTGCGAGATATTAATTCGATGAGAAAAGAGTATTTCTATTAAGATATAATCAAAAGAAGTGAATGATTTACAAACTTCCATGTCGACATGGTTTGGAACCGAGATACTAAGTTCCTTACAGCTAGGCCTCCACCATTTCAATCCTCCACCAAAGGCAAGCTCATATAAGAGAGATAATGAAGTTCTCAATCAATAAGGGAAGATATTTGGGGATGAACAATGTGTTCAGACCTAAAGGACAAAGGGATGCAGACTCAATGTGAAGTGAATAATTTCTCCATAGTAACTTTGCTCTCGAAGTTGAATTCTTTCTCCTATTTTCCATAGCTCCGATTTGGCACATTCATAGCCTTCAATTGGAACTAAAGGGCCAAGTTAGAATGTTTCTAGTATATGGAAGGCCAAGGATCATTGATCTCATGACATGGCATGGAAACGCGAAACCATTTTTCAATTTTGGCCACATTTCCAGATGTACGAGAGTTGTAGTGGTGCAACCTACGTATATGAATGTTGTAATATAGGAAGAGTGCGTATATGTGGAAAAATTATATTTTTATCTATGGAATTTGTAAAAAAGGGACTTCAAGTGTACATAGAGAAATGGAAAAAGGCCCTCTATGCAAGATTGCATAAGGTGAGGCAAATCTTTCTATAACAGATGCCCCCTAATGTGTGAGGTCAGAGGAGTATCTACGATAGTCGAAATACATTATAAAAATCCAGAAGTGGAGTAATGGGGACCCAAATGGAAGAACTAGTAATATAATTACCAATTATATAGTCGTTTATAGTTGTGTTGCAAAAAATTAGTATAATTTATTGATTTTTAGTTGTTGTGACTAAATGTTTTAGTCACTTAGTAATTTGTTTGCAAAATTCTACTAGTGTATGCAAATTTCGATGACACTGAACCCCTGGGAGGTAACATGTACCGTTGATCTGTCGGAAGAATCCCTTCGACAAGATCATAACTGTTGATCAATGTATAGGCGAGATCAAATCTCTGTCATAGATCCCTGTAATCTCTTGTTTTTCCTCGGAGGATCATGGTCATCTATTCGGCATGATAGTTATATATGCACCATCGATCGATGTAGGAAAATAAATTAATCTTAGTCGTTGATCTAGAAAAACAATAGATCCTAGCCATTCATCACAGAGTACCTTTTGGAGTAAGTTGTAGTCCCAGAGGAAGTACACTCTGAAGGAGGGATTCTGAGGATAGATCTGGATTGTTGATCAAGACCTGAGCAAGATCTGATCCTAGTCATTTATCATGCGATGCCATTTAGAGTAAATCACAGAGATGAGCTTCAATGAGGAGGCTCCAAGATAAGATATATTTTGTTGATCGTATCCAGGGTTAGATTGAATCTTAGTCATCGATCTGTTGTAAAGACCTAATAGGCTCCTTGGTGAGTAGTGATGAGGATATGACGTCTATAACATCCCCAGCCACCCATAGTCCAGGGTGTGCTACCTTCAAGCACACCCTTGGACTTCCTACTCTTATTGGTACCTTCTTTATTTAATAACGACGCATAAGATAAAAGGTTTAACGACATGCACATCAATATCCAACAAGAATGCATAATCTAAGATTTAGTTAAACGATAATTAAAATAAACAGTGGAATACATTCATACACAGATAATAATATCACAACAAAGAGAACTTATCTTTATAAAATGCCGACACCAATTGACTGTAGACAAAAGAAATTCCACCCAACCATAGACACTACTACACCAAATCTCAACAGTAGTTTCACCCACAAGCCAGGGATATGAATCCACAAGGACAGTTCCAGAGTGTTACTTGTGTTCCCAAACTAGTTAGCTCTCAATCTTTCACATGTTTCCCATCACCCACAACAATTCAAGTAACCAGCTCTCTTTTACCCAACGTAAACCACCCAAGAGAATGGACCTCCACCCTTCTCTACCACACAATCCCTCAGGCAATCCTTCTCCTTCGAGGTCTCCAACACAACTAGTCCAGAATCTCAATGCTGGAACTCTTGGGACTTGCAGTTGTGAGAAAAATAGGGCACATGCCAATGCATCTTAGACATGCAGGCCTCAAGTCATCGCTGGATTGCACCAACAACCACTACAACCAACTATCCCATGGATAATGTTCATCAATTCCTTTCCCTTTACCAAGCCAAGACACAGGTGAGGATGGATCAATGAATGGGTAAGTAGGTGCATGAAAGTGTGTGAGGGAAAGAATGGTATGAATTTAGAAGTGATGGAGCGAACGAGCCAATGACCAAACCCACAATCAAACCAGGGATGGGTTTAAGTATTTTTTGTGGGGAATCAAGAACCTCTTGGCCTTCCCCAAGAACATCATGTAATCGATCCCCTCCCTTAGACAAAAATGGTAATTAAAATAGGGAATAAACATTTATCCCCTCAAGCCCCCTCTCTTGTAGAATCATATCCCCCTATAACTATAGTCATTTTTCGTCTAGAAGCCAGCGATGTGGTTATTAATAATAATGATAAAAAACATTACATGTCTTGGGAATATTGAACCCTTTAATAATTGTTTGGGAAATCAGGCCTCTCATCATTGTAACAATACATTATTTAAAATGGGGGGTCCAAAACCTGGGGTGTTACATCCCCTTACCCTTATCTTGGCACTGTCCTCAGTGCATATACGAAATAGAGATCAAAATCTCAAATTTATTTAAAACATTGCGGGTAATCTTCCCACATGGCATCTTCATGCACCCAGGTAGAATCTTCAGGACTGTAGCAGATCCACTGAACTTTTACTAGCTCTATAACTCGATTTCGGAGCATTTTGACCTTTTTCTCCAATACCCACACTAGTTGAACCTGAAAGTGTCCCTTCATCTCTACCTGAATCAGATGCCAATCAATAACATGGTTAGGATCATGTACATATTTCTTTCGTAAAGATACATGAAATACATTATGCACATTCATGGAAGTAGGCAATGCAAGCATGTATGCAATTGGCCCTATTATGTCCAATATTTCAAATGGACCATAGAATCTGGCTGCTAACTTTGTACAACTACCCAATTTCAAAGAGATTTTCTTGGGCTTCACTTTCAAAATTACATTCTCCCCTACTTTAAATTCTCTAGCTGTCATATTCTTTTCTGCATAAACTTTTTGTCTATCTTGAGCTCCCTTTAAATTATTCTTTATCTTAACCACCTGGTCTTCCATATCCTTGAGTAACTCCGGCCCAAGTACCACTCTATCTGTTGGGTTGTCCCAGCTTACTGGAGTATCACATTTCCTACCGTATAAGGCTTCCAATGGGCTCATTCTCAATGAATCTTGATACCCATTATTATATGAAAACTCAACCAAGTGTAAGTAATCTTCCCACATATATGGTTTATCCATCACATACATTCTCAGTGTGTCTTCAATTATTTAACTGACCCTCTATGTTTTCCCATCTGTCTAGGGATGATATGTTGTGATAAAGTTTAGATTTGTGCCAAATCCTTTAAACAATCCCCTACATAAATTGGAGGTAAATTGCACATCTTTGTCCGAGATGATTGTTCTAGGTATCCCATGCAGCCTAGAAATTTCCTTCATGAAAATTTCTGCAATATTATCCATTGTATGTGTTTTGTTCACAGGCACAAAATGAACAACGTTTGTTAATTTATCAACCACCACCATGATTGAATCATGTTTCTTATTCATTCTGGGTAATCCTATGATGAAATCCATGGTGATCACTTCCCATTTCTTCTATGGGATTAGCAATGGATGTAGCAACCCTGCTGGGTGACTATGCTCATCCTTCACCTTTTGACATTCCATACATCGAGAGATGTAATCAGCAACATCCTTCTTCATTCCCAACCAAAAGAACTAGCTTCTTACTTCTGTAATTGTTTTCTGGTAACTGGGATGTCCATCATAAGGAACATCATGCATTTCCTTCAGTACCAAATTTCTCAGTTCTATGTAACTAGGAGCATAGATCTATTTTTGTGCATGAGTAATCCATCTTCATTTATCTCATACTCCTTTATTTTATGTTTTNATGGAAGGCCAAGGATCATTGATCTCATGATGTGGCATGGAAACACGAATCCATTTTTCAATTTTGGGCACATTTCCCGATGTACAAGAGTTGTAGTGGTGCAACCTGCCTATACGCATATTGTAATATAGGCAGGGTGCATATATGTGGAAAAGGGACTTCAAGTCCGCATAAGGAAATGGAAAAAGGCCCTCTATGTAAGATTGCATAGGGTGAGGCAAATCTTGGTATAACAGATGTCCCATAATGTGTGAGGTCAGAGGAGTATCTACGATGGTCGAAATACATTATAAAAATCTACAAGTGGACTAATGGGGACCCAACTAGAAGAACTAGTAATATAATTACCGATTATATAGTCATTTATAGTCGTGTTTCAAAAAATTAGTATAATTTAGTCATTTTTAGTTGTTGTGACTAAAGGTTTTAGTCACTTAGTAATTGTTTTGAAAAATTCTACTAGTGTATGCAAATTTCGACGAAACTGAACCCCTGGGAAGTAACATGTATCGTTGATCTTTCAGAAGAATCCCTTCGACAAGATCAGAACTATTGATCAATGTATAGGCCAGATCAAATATCTGTCGTAGATCCCTGTAAACTCTTGGTTTTCCTCAGAGGATCATGGTCATCTATTTGGCATGATGGTTAGATATGCACCCTCGATCGATGTAGGAAAATAAATTAATCTTAGTCGTTGATCTAGTGAAACAATAGATCTTATCCATTCATCACAGAGTACCTTTTGGAGTAAGTTGTAGTCCCAGAGGAAGTACACTCTGAAGGAGGGATTCTGAGGATAGATCTGGATTGTTGATCAAGATTTGAGAAAGATCTGATCCTAGTCGTTTATCATGCGATGCCATTTAGAGTAAATCACAGAGATGAGCTTCAATGAGGAGGCTCCAAGATAAGATATATATTGTTGATCGTATCCAGGGTTAGATTGAATCTTAGTCATCGATCTACTGTAAAGACCTAATATTCTCCTTGGTGAGTAGTGATGAGGATATGACGTCTATAACATCCCCAGCCACCCATAGTCCAGGGTGTGCTACCTTCAAGCACACCCTTGGACTTCCTACTCTTATTGGTACCTTCTTTATTTAATAACGACGCATAAGATAAAAGGTTTAACGACATGCACATCAATATCCAACAAGAATGCATAATCTAAGATTTAGTTAAACGATAATTAAAATAAACAGTGGAATACATTCATACACAGATAATAATATCACAACAAAGAGAACTTATCTTTATAAAATGCCGACACCAATTGACTGTAGACAAAAGAAATTCCACCCAACCATAGACACTACTACACCAAATCTCAACAGTAGTTTCACCCACAAGCCAGGGATATGAATCCACAAGGACAGTTCCAGAGTGTTACTTGTGTTCCCAAACTAGTTAGCTCTCAATCTTTCACATGTTTCCCATCACCCACAACAATTCAAGTAACCAGCTCTCTTTTACCCAACGTAAACCACCCAAGAGAATGGACCTCCACCCTTCTCTACCACACAATCCCTCAGGCAATCCTTCTCCTTCGAGGTCTCCAACACAACTAGTCCAGAATCTCAATGCTGGAACTCTTGGGACTTGCAGTTGTGAGAAAAATAGGGCACATGCCAATGCATCTTAGACATGCAGGCCTCAAGTCATCGCTGGATTGCACCAACAACCACTACAACCAACTATCCCATGGATAATGTTCATCAATTCCTTTCCCTTTACCAAGCCAAGACACAGGTGAGGATGGATCAATGAATGGGTAAGTAGGTGCATGAAAGTGTGTGAGGGAAAGAATGGTATGAATTTAGAAGTGATGGAGCGAACGAGCCAATGACCAAACCCACAATCAAACCAGGGATGGGTTTAAGTATTTTTTGTGGGGAATCAAGAACCTCTTGGCCTTCCCCAAGAACATCATGTAATCGATCCCCTCCCTTAGACAAAAATGGTAATTAAAATAGGGAATAAACATTTATCCCCTCAAGCCCCCTCTCTTGTAGAATCATATCCCCCTATAACTATAGTCATTTTTCGTCTAGAAGCCAGCGATGTGGTTATTAATAATAATGATAAAAAACATTACATGTCTTGGGAATATTGAACCCTTTAATAATTGTTTGGGAAATCAGGCCTCTCATCATTGTAACAATACATTATTTAAAATGGGGGGTCCAAAACCTGGGGTGTTACATCCCCTTACCCTTATCTTGGCACTGTCCTCAGTGCATATACGAAATAGAGATCAAAATCTCAAATTTATTTAAAACATTGCGGGTAATCTTCCCACATGGCATCTTCATGCACCCAGGTAGAATCTTCAGGACTGTAGCAGATCCACTGAACTTTTACTAGCTCTATAACTCGATTTCGGAGCATTTTGACCTTTTTCTCCAATACCCACACTAGTTGAACCTGAAAGTGTCCCTTCATCTCTACCTGAATCAGATGCCAATCAATAACATGGTTAGGATCATGTACATATTTCTTTCGTAAAGATACATGAAATACATTATGCACATTCATGGAAGTAGGCAATGCAAGCATGTATGCAATTGGCCCTATTATGTCCAATATTTCAAATGGACCATAGAATCTGGCTGCTAACTTTGTACAACTACCCAATTTCAAAGAGATTTTCTTGGGCTTCACTTTCAAAATTACATTCTCCCCTACTTTAAATTCTCTAGCTGTCATATTCTTTTCTGCATAAACTTTTTGTCTATCTTGAGCTCCCTTTAAATTATTCTTTATCTTAACCACCTGGTCTTCCATATCCTTGAGTAACTCCGGCCCAAGTACCACTCTATCTGTTGGGTTGTCCCAGCTTACTGGAGTATCACATTTCCTACCGTATAAGGCTTCCAATGGGCTCATTCTCAATGAATCTTGATACCCATTATTATATGAAAACTCAACCAAGTGTAAGTAATCTTCCCACATATATGGTTTATCCATCACATACATTCTCAGTGTGTCTTCAATTATTTAACTGACCCTCTATGTTTTCCCATCTGTCTAGGGATGATATGTTGTGATAAAGTTTAGATTTGTGCCAAATCCTTTAAACAATCCCCTACATAAATTGGAGGTAAATTGCACATCTTTGTCCGAGATGATTGTTCTAGGTATCCCATGCAGCCTAGAAATTTCCTTCATGAAAATTTCTGCAATATTATCCATTGTATGTGTTTTGTTCACAGGCACAAAATGAACAACGTTTGTTAATTTATCAACCACCACCATGATTGAATCATGTTTCTTATTCATTCTGGGTAATCCTATGATGAAATCCATGGTGATCACTTCCCATTTCTTCTATGGGATTAGCAATGGATGTAGCAACCCTGCTGGGTGACTATGCTCATCCTTCACCTTTTGACATTCCATACATCGAGAGATGTAATCAGCAACATCCTTCTTCATTCCCAACCAAAAGAACTAGCTTCTTACTTCTGTAATTGTTTTCTGGTAACTGGGATGTCCATCATAAGGAACATCATGCATTTCCTTCAGTACCAAATTTCTCAGTTCTATGTAACTAGGAGCATAGATCTATTTTTGTGCATGAGTAATCCATCTTCATTTATCTCATACTCCTTTATTTTATGTTTTACATCTCTTTGCTGTAAGTTTTCCTTTACCTGTAGGTAATGTTGATCTATAACAAGACCATCTAAAGTTTTTCTCTTCAAGTCTGACTGATGCATATTGACAGTAGTAGCATGCATGAGATGTACTCTTCTACTAAGTGCATCAACAACTTTATTCTCCTTTCCCTTGATATGCTTGATATTGAAGTCATATTCACTTAAAAATTCCTGCCATCTTGTTTTCCTGGCATTCAAGGTAGGTTGTTCAAAAAGATACTTCAGGGCAATGTGGTCTATCCTTAATTCAAATTTCTTCCCCATGAGATAATGCCTCCACATCCTCAAGGTGTGAACAATGGAAACAAGTTCCAAGTCATGGGTGGCATAGTTCCTCTCATGTTCCTTAATCTTTATAGAATCATATCCAATGACATGTCCATTTTGCATGAGGAATACCCCAAATCATTCCTTACATGAGTTTTCACATACCACAAAACTTTCATTTGGGTCAGCAATCTTTAACACAGGTGCACTAGTAAGTAATTCCTTCAACAGATTAAAATTATTTTCACACTTGAGTGTCCATTCAAATTTAGTTCCCTTCTTTTGCAAAGAAGTGATGGAATGAGAAATCTTAGAGAATCCTATTATGAACCTTTTGTAGTAGCCAGCTAATCCCATAAAGATCTGATGCCTAACACATTTCTAGGTGTTGGACATCCTCTAGTGTCTTCAATCTTCTTTGGATATATTGCAATGCCTTGCTCTAAAATAATGTGTCCCAAGTAATGGATCTTATTTTGATAAAAAGAACACTTACTCAACTTGGCATACAACTGATGTTCTCTCAGTACTTGCAATACCAGTCTTAAGTGATGTTCATGATCCTCTTCAGACTTAGAATAGATAAGTATGTCATCCAAGAATACTATGACAAACGTATCCAAATAATTTCTAAATATTCCATTCATTAATCACATGAAGACAGTTGGTGCATTGGTCGGTCCAAATGGCACCACTACAAATTCATAATTCCCATACCTGGTCCTAAAGGCTATCTTATGAATGTCTTCTTCCTTGATTCTTACCTGATGGTATCCTTCCCTTGGTTCAATCTTCAAAAATATATTTTCTCCTCTTAGTTGATCAAAGAGGTCATCAATTCGGGGTAAAGGATACATGTTCTTTATAGTATACTTGTTCATTTGTCGAAATTCAATACATAGCCTCAAGGTTCCATCTTTCTTTTTGGAAAAAGGTATTGGTGCTCCCCAAGGTGAAACACTTGGACGTATGCACCCTTTCTTCAACAATCCCACCAACTTCATTTGTAATTTTTTTAACTCTGGTTTCCTCATTATGTAAGGTGTTTTTGACACCAGGGCAGCTCCAAGCACTAAATCAATTGATAAATGTATCTCCCTTCTTGGTGGAAATATGGGTATTTCTTGGAATACATCTTCAAATTCCTATAGTACCGATAAATCTTCGAGGCTTGGTCCATTTGTATTTTTTGTCTCTTCCACATGAGCTGCATACAATTGACATCCTTTCCTAAAACATCTTTTTAGTTGTAAGTCTGAAATATCCCTTATAGAAATGGGTCTTGCAACTCCTTTCACAGTGCTCTGTTTTCCATCTCCATCAAGACATGTAAATGTCTTGTTATGAAAATCTAGGACAACATGACATTTGTCCAACCAATCCATTCAAAT
>JZKD02S1724087.1:109189-121637 GCA_000966675.3 Picea glauca
TCGCTCGAGTATTAACATGTCACATCACTACATTCCTTTCAATTTGTGGGGGCATGCATCGATGGTTTGGAGTAACCCATTTTTTTCCCCACAATTCTCTTGACGTTGACACGTAACCCCTCGGTGAAACTATGGTTTAGGTTGCGAGACCACCTTGAGGAATTATCTCATGTGCAACTTGGTTCCCCGCAATGCCTGTTGTCTGTTGATCTCTCTCTCCAATGGGATCTGAAGTCTGTGACCTCAACCATTGCCTCCTTTTCATCGGATAACCCCTTTTCACTTGTCCTTCGATCCAACGATCCCATATCTCTCTTGATCCTATAGTGGCGATATCTCCTGAATTCGAAGGGTATGGTCATGATCCTTCGAACCCCTTACAACCAGTCTCTGATGATCAAACTCCTGCGTAGATTTTGCAACTCCATTCCTCCTAAGCTTTTCAACTTCATGGTCATAGTTCGATCTCAACCATGGGACTCTGACCAACAGAACTGACCCATACTGGAACGATGTTTCAACGAGAAGCTTTGATACCAATCTATAACATCCCAAGCCACCCACAAGCCAGGGTGTGCTAACTTCAAGCCCACCTTTGGACTTTGTACTCTTACCAGTACCTTCTTTATTTAATAAGGATGCATATGATAAAAGGTTTAAAGACATGCACACCAATATCCAACAAGCATGCATAATCTAAGATTTAGTTAAACAATAATTAAAATACAGAGTGAAATACATTCATACACAGATAATAATATCACATCAGAGAGAACTTATCTTTATAAAAAGGTGACATCAACTGGCTGCAGACCAAGGAAGTTCCATCCAATCATAGACACTACTACTCCAAATATCAACAGAAGTGTCACCCCCGAGCCAGAGATATGAATCCACAAAGAAGGCTACTGAGTGTTACTTGGGTTCCCAAACCAGTCATCTCTCATTCTCTCATAGGTTTCCCAGCACCCACAAAAATCCAAGTACCCATCTCTCTTCTACCTAGCCTGCACCACCGAAGAGAATGGACCTCCACCCTTCTCTGCCATGCAGTCCCTCAGGAATTCCTTCTCCTTCTAGGGCTCCATCACAGCTAGTCCATAATATCAATGTTGGAACTCTCAGGGCTTGCAGTTTTGAGAAAAACATGGCACGGACCAATGCATCTCAAACATACAGGCCTCAATTCATTGTTGGATTGCACCAGTGACCACTAGAACCAACTATCCCATGGATAATATTCAACAGTTTCGTTCCCTTTACCAATCCAAGACGTAGGTGAGGATGGATCAATGAATGGGTAAGTGGGTGCATGAAAGTGTGTGAGGTAAAGAATGGTACAAATGCATAATTGAAGGAGGGAACATGCCAATGACCAAACCCACAATCAAACCAAGGATGGGTTTAAGTATTTTTTGTGGGAAATCAAGAAGCTCCTGGCCTTAGCCAGGAATATCACATAACTAATCCCCTCCCTTAGACAAAAAGGGTAATTAAAATATGGAATAAACATTTAGCCTCTCAAGCCCCTTCTCTTGTGGAATCATAGCCCCCTATAACTCTATTCCTTGTCCATCTAGTAGACAACGATGTAGTTATTAATAATAATGATAAACAAAATTACATGTCTTGGGAAAACTGGCCCCTTTAATAATTGTTTGGGCACTCAGGCCTCTCAGAATTGTAACAATACATTATTTAAATTGGGGGGTCTGAAACTCGGGGTGTTACAATGTCACCCCAACCAAAGTTCTTGGGGCACATGACAACACCTGGAATATCAAAACTTATATCACATTATGACATGTGGACCCACCTCATCCCACGTGTAATGACGTGGTTGGTGCCACGTGTCAAGTAAAGATTGTGCCACATGTCACGGAGTTTTGGTCCTTTTGAGATAGATTTTCTTAGGTATGAATGTGCCATGTGTCGTACTAGGAGACTGATACACATGGAAATAGATGCCTAGGTGGTAGGTAAATAGTGACCTCAGATGCCAAGTGGAAAACATCATCTAAATCCGATGGTTGGATTTTCTCTGGAGGCCAAAGTAGAAACCCTCTGACACTGGAGCTTCGAGGGCCAATATGCACCATAGATCGGGAGCTAGTTGGGGAGTGATCTCAGTCCTCAAAATGCACGTGAACCATATGGGCCATGATAAAGAGGATAATTTTGTAATGGTACTAGCATGGAAGTCAACATGGCCAATTAATGACACATTTCACGAAGTGATTGGTCGATTAGGAAAGAATGGGCCCCATTGGGCGAGGAGGTCCTCTGGACCTTTTTTTATTTTGGGACATTGGATCTGTAAGCTAGTGAATTTGGACCATTCATCTAGGCATAATGTCATCGTGGTTTAAATGGGATCTATTAGGCATTGTTAATAAACGTCAATGATGATGATGGGAGGAGTGAAATGGACTGTTGATCAGAGTGGGTTGAAGACATGGCTTGAACCATTTATTTTCCATGGGTCTGGATGTCAGCTTTGGAGGTGAGAAGCAGATGAGAAATTAACCATTGCACAAGTTGGTGTCACCAACTTACTCAGAGTCATTAGTTTAGTGTATTGAGGACCATCATATCAAGAATGACATAGAGGAGGGGTGTTAACCCCCATGCAGGTTAGGAGCACCGACACAATTAGAGTCATCGAATACTTGGCCCTAGGACCATAGATCTAGTAATTCATAGGTCTTGAGCATTCGTCAATTGATGGAAAGTGTAGACATGGAACTTTAGATATAGATGTGTTGTCATCGGGGAGTGAGAGGATGAAAGAGTGGCTATTAAATTTCATGTACTTTAGAGTCAACGACTCACTTCGGATCATTGGATGATCAACGCTAGCACCATGTTGTTTGTGGAGCTTGATTATCTTCCTTATTCATAAGTTTGTTTCATTCATTATTAGATCCCATTTGATTAGCTAGTTTGGCACTCCTCAAACGAGGAGTGGTCTCGACCGATGGAAAAACCGGATCGACCACTTGAGTTTCACTTTTCATATGAAGAGTGGAGTTGACCGATGACGAAACTATATTTGTTACTTGGGTTAGTGGTTCAACCGAGGATGAAACCAAATTGACCACCATATCAACCGGACTGAATGGGGATAGAACTAGATTGACCAATCCATCAACTAATGACAGTTTGGAAGAAATATTATGATAACTAGTTGGAATTTGAAGCTTTTCAAAAAGATAAGAAGCCTTTTCCATATGAGGGAAAAGGTGAGAGTAATGATCTCCTTCGCATAACAAGCAAGGAAATTTGACAATTATATTCTTCTTACCAACCTTAATGTCACTAGCTGATGGGGTGTCACTATCATGTTCAACAATGATTAATGACGTGGAAGACCACATTCCTAAGACCTTGGGGAGACAAGGGAAATCCCTCAGAAAGTGGTCACCCTTACAAAGACTACAATGGAATTTGGGTTTAGGATTCTTCATTTTATACTAGTCGACTTTATCAACACTCTGAGTATGATTAACAGTAATTGGTTTCTTGGATCCAACATGAACTGACGCAATCAGAGGTTTGGTCCCTTTCTAGTTCTTCTTCTTCTTATATTTTTGTTTCTTCTCCTTGTTATCAACCCAGCTACTCACTTTAGATCTTTTACTAGCTGAAGAAGGAGAAACGGAAGGATACCTAACAAGTGAAGAAGGAGAAAGGTCGACATGAGGTTGATGTGTGGGTGGTGTTCTTACATCTGAAGCATTAGGTGCATTTGAACCACTGGGAAGATTCAATATCACTGGAGTGGGGAACAACCAAACTGGTAATTAGATCGTGAGTGCCGAAAGGATCAGTGTGGCAATGCACAGAGGACCAAGATTTCCAAAAGAAGGAAAGGTGAAAAGTTCTCTGGGAAAAGGGGTTCCTCCATTGGTATTCACGGGATTTGATGCCATTGACACTGACTCAAACTAAGTTCCACTAAGGAAAACAAAAAACACATGCTAAAAATCTAAGAAGCAGACAATCAAACAAACCTTCCCAAAATGAAACCACTACTTGGTGATGAAATCCAACATCGCGAGATCAATATAGGAAGGGAATGGGATAGAGGGGGTGGATTAGTTACGTTCGTGACCTACTTAACAAAATTATTCCTTGGTGCAAGTTCCCACACAGGTTTACCCATAGATGTACCCCCCAAGGAGCCCGAGTGAGTTTTACCAACATATGACCTAGGTACAATGAAGAATCCCCCTCACCGTCACCTTGTGTATCAACCCTACATATATAGGCCACTAAGGTTACCAACTCGCATTCATCCTCTAAGAGGGTACATTTGACAGTCGGGAACATTGGACAAGATAACAAGTCTAAAATTCTTCAAGAGAACTAAAAACAAGTGGACCAGAAAACTCCAGAGGACCCCAAACAAATTCGGGATTCACGAAGATTCGAGACCAAATGAAACCAGTCCTTTCTCAGGAAGAATCCCCAATATACGATATTTTTTCTACGTGGTTTAAGATTCAGAGGGAAAACATCTTCTTCTCTCCCGCACACAAACTCGTGTTTAACCCCTATGTGAGACGGGGATCCCGAATATGCTTATACGAACAATTGGATTTACCCCTCCCTAGCACAAGATTCTAAGTTTTTCTGATGGCTTTGGAAAGTTATCCTCGCAACCTATTCCAAATCCCTAAACTTGCTAATGTAGGTTCTCTACCAGAAAATATAAAAGTATTTGATCAATTTTATAAGTGCTTCATTTTAGGGTTGTTGTTTACTCAAGGGTGAAAAAGTGAAACCGATGATGTTTTAGAATTGACTCCAAAAGAATGCAGAAAAATGAGATGCAAATCATTTTCTTGAATGAATCTTACATACGGAATGGAGAAGAGGTTCAACATTCTTCAATAAAAACACCCAATTCCCAAATGCAATATTATAAATGCAACCTAGTTATCTATAGTACCCAAAATAAAGAATGCAACTATATTCTTTGTTTGATTCTGATACATAAAGACAACAAATGCAAATCCTTTAATGATCCACGACCTTCAATCAAAATGAAAGAGTCGAATGTTGATATAAAAGACATGAAGTAAAAAGGATTTCAAGAAAAGCATGCACTCATAGGATAATGAGAACTGGAAGAAAAAAGTACGAGAACTCACTCAATCAAGGACTCTACAATTGACAAGCATTCAAGGAATACATGAAAGCTCAAAGAAGAATCCAAAAACTGATAGGGAGAAATAGAAATCACTCAAATGTCTTGATAAAACAAGCAACAAGAAAGAGAAATCCAAGCTAGGTTGTGGTAAGCATAAAGTCTCAAATCATTCAAAAAGGAAATATTTGAAAAGTAACTTAAGACCAACAAACCTTTGCAAACCTTTTCAATTAGTCAGATAACGAAAAACTTTGCAAGATTCAAACCAAACCAAGAAAAACAAGGCGAATCAATCTCGCAATTTGGAAAAGGTTGCAAGATCAAATAGGAAAACAAGAGAAGTGATAAGAACCAAAACGTCTACCCAAACAAAGCCACAAGACAAAGTATAGACTCTGAGAAAAAATCTCTGCAAGAAAGACTAACAAAAAATGAACAAAAAAGGGCATAAATCATAAGAAAAGGAGACCAATGCTCATGTTTCCAAGGGCACAAAGCATTGTAGCGCTCTGATATACACTGCAAGGGAGCACCGATTGTATATCAACTCCCTGATATACACTACATGGGCATGCTACCCTTCCCAGAAACTCAGAGCATAGGCTTAAAACTTGGAAAATTTCACCCAGAATTCCCAGAACTTTGTGAAATTTTCAATGAGAAGGAGAGAAAGACAAATAGATAAAAAACAAACAATAAAAATGATCTAAAGGTCGGAAAAAGGTAGAGACAATCCAAGGAAAGATAAGTCAATGTCCTTTCCCAGTGGATTCACCAATTTCTGTTACAGAAAAATCCCCCTGCGGACAGGTGGATCTTCCCTCAGATTCTAGACCCCTAATACCGAGACAACATCCCTTTGATATTTTCTCAACTAGTTGAAAAGAGAGGAGGAAAGCTGATTGTACCTATTTCTAGTGTTTGTCCTCACTGCTCCAATTTCAGCTTGATCTACAAACTCGTTTGCATAACTTGATACCTGCAAACCACAAACAACAAAGAGACACAAGGAAACTCCTACTCTAGCATACTAGATTAAACAAATTCATCTACAATAGACAAGCATATGTAAAGATACATAAACTAGAAGGAAATGGGCCAAACAAATATTAATGAGAACATTAAAAAGACACTTACAATCTGTAGATGTAATTACAATAGCCTCTCTAAGTCCTCCTTGTCCATCCCTTGCACGATTCTCCCAAGATCATAAGTTTGATACCCAAAAGCTTCCTCCCAAGATCATAAGTTTTATATCTCTAATCTACCTCTTCTTCTCCATGGAAATTCCTCATTATATAGGATTTGGAGGGTTAACCACCATGGAAAGGATCACTCATCAGATCCACTTAAATGGAATCTCCAAGATATTTAGGCAGAAAATATCTCTTAAGGATTTTAGGGAGAAATAATCTCTCAAGGATTTTAAGGAGGAATATTTAAACCATCCATGAGATCCTCGATCTCCCCTAAAAAATAGGAAACCTAATGCGAGGTGGATTCTCACACTAAATTAATTTCATTTTCATGAATATTAATAATAATTCATGTGCACATAGTATTTTGACCTTCATAAAATATATATCTCTTCCACATTGACTAGGGATTGTGACATATGTTGTTTCATGGTGTCGTGGTTTATGCGACACTTAGCAAGGTGGATATGACATTTTTTATGACACTTGCGACACTTAGGGCGAGGTACCTAGGTGTGGAAATTTGATGTGTAACACCTATTGCACGCATATTATTCTTTTTGTATAGAGACAAGTTATTTTGACTTCGTATTACTTTCTTATTTTTCATAATATTTTTAAGATTTTTTAAAGTCCTACAAAATTTATTTATGGAGTTGTTTTATTTTGAAAACATAAAGTATATTTGGAAGTTTTTTTATTTTATCACTCAATATTTTAATCGGTCCAAATACAATAATGTGACTAAATGTTTCATGGTGTATGGCCATATTTATCAATAAACACAATTCATTTAAATTTCGATAATGCATAAAATTTAAACAAATTCCTCGTACTCAATTACATTTAGATTTTTAACATTATTTATATTTTCATAGACCGACATCAAGAATCACATTTATATTTCTAGGATGTAGTCTCACATTTTCCTATTTAATGCATTAATATAGTTTATAATTTTTGACTGGCATGGAAAAAGCAATAACATTATTAACTCATACACTTAGTATAGTAAGTGAAATACATGCTCTCAAACCAAATAGATTGGTTACCATTCTCCACTAATTTGTATGATGTTTGTTTTGGAAGTGGTTGTTGTGTTTTAATCATATATTCTTCCCAGATATCTTCATTCGATAGATACACTATTTTTCCTAAGAATGATCTTCTTGTTCATGAATGTAGATTGTCATGAAAAGTGATGGCTGCACAACCATAGTTTTTCACTTCCTTATTACCACCTTAGTTTTCTACATATTCAGTAAATCTTGCTTACCGTGAACCTATCATACTTGTTAAGGTAGATACAGTTTTTAAATATTTTTTTTTTAATTTGTTTTTCCCATCATACCTCGATTTTAGGACTTTTAAGCTAAGTACAAATGAGCTAGCTGTCTAAGCCATTTCTTTTGTTTGTCACCTCATGTAAAAAAAAATTAAGCTAAATACAAATGATACAGTTGTATAAGCCATTTCTTTTGTTTGTCACCACATGTGAAGCCAAGTCACCACATGTGAAGCCAAGTACAAATCAACTAGTTGTCTAAGCCATTTCTTTTGTTTGTCACCACATGTGAAGTTGCCTTGCTATTGAGAACTCGAAAACATTAAAAAGTGGTGTGTGGGGTGAAGTGTATTGCACTAACCATTCAATTGGTAATTCCAAACACATGTTTTGTATAGAAAACCACAAGCATGAATTGCACCATCACATTTTATCATTGCCTGCAAAAAAGGGCACATGTGTGACTGGAATTGTTTCTCCTCTTTTCCATAGCTTGGATTTGGCCCATTCATAGCCTTCAAGTGGAACTGAAGGGCCGATTCAGAACGTTTCTAGTATATGGAAGGCCAAGGATCATTGATCTCATGATGTGGCATGGAAACGTGAATCCACTTTTCAATTTTGGGCACATTTCCCAATGTACGAGAGTTGTAGTGGTGCAACCTGCCTATACGCATGTTTTAATATAGGCAGGGTGCGTATATGTGGAAAATGGACTTCAAGTCTACATAGGTAAATGGAAAAAGGCCCTCTATGCAAGATCCCATAGGGTGAGGCAAATCTTGCTATAATAGATAACCCATAATGTGTGAGGTCAGAGGAGTATCTACGATGGCCGAAATACATTATAAAAATATAGAAGTGGAGTAATGGGAACCCAACTAGAAGAACTAGTAATATAATTAGTGATTATATAGTCGTTTATGGTCATGTTTAAAAAAATTAGTATAATTTAGTCATTTTTAGTTGTCGTGACTAAATGTTTTAGTAACTTAGTAATTTGTTTGCAAAATTCTACTAGTGCATGCAAATTTCGACGACACTGAACCCCTAGGAGGTAACATGTACCATTGATCTGTCGAAAAAATCCCTTCGAAAAGATCAAAACTGTTAATCAATGTATAGGCAAGATCAAATCTTTGTCGTAGATCCCTGTAAACTCTTGTTTTTCCTCGGAGGATCATGGTCATCTATTTGGCATGATGGTTAGATATGCACCTCATTCTATGTAGGAAAATAATTTAAACTTAATTGTTGATATATCGGAACAATAGATCATAGCCATTCATCGCAAGGTACCTTTTGGAGTAAGTTGCAGTCCCAGAGGAAATGTACCCTGAAGGAGGGATTCCTAGCATAGATCTGGATTATTGATCAAGACCTGAGCAAGATCTGATCCTAGTCATTTATCATGCAGTTCCATTTAGAGTAAATCGCAGAGATGATCTTCAATGAGGAGGCTCCAAGGGAAGATATATATTGTTGATCGTATCCAAGGTTAGATTTAATCTTAGTCATCGATCTGTCGTAGGCCTAATAGGGTCCTTGGTGAGTAGTGATGAGGGTATGACATTTGTAACATCCCCAGTCACCCACAGTCCAGGGTGTGCTACCTTCAAGGACACCCTTGGACTTCGTACTCTTACCGGTACATTCTTTATTTAATAAGGATGCATAAGATAAAAGGTTTAACAACATGCACATCAATATCCAACAAGAATGCATAATATAATATTTAGTTAAACGATAATTAAAATACAAAGTGGAATACATTCATACACAAATAATAATATCACAATAGAGAGAACTTATCTTTATAAAAAGTTGACACCAATTGGTTGCAAACAAAGGACGTTCCACCCAACTGTAGACACTACTACGCCAAATATCAATAGTAGTTTCACCCCCAAGCTAGGGATATGAATCCACAAGGATGGTTCTAGAGTGTTACTTGGGTTCCCAAACGAGTTATCTCTCAATCTCCCATAGTTTTCCCATCACCCACAACAATCCAAGTACCCATCTCTCTTCTACCCAACCTGAACCACCCAAGAGAATGGACCTCCACCCTTCTCTACCATGCAGTCCCTCAGGCAATCCTTCTCCTTCGAGGGATCCATCATAGCTGGTCTAGAATCTCAATGCTGGAACTCTCGTGACTCGCAGTTGTGAGAAAAATAGGGCACAAGCCAATGCATCTCAGACATGCATGCCTCAAGTCATCGCTAGATTGCACAAACGACCACTACAACCAACTATCCCATGGATAATGTTCAACAATTCCTTTCCTTTTATCAAGCCAAGATGGAAGTGAGGATGGATCAATGAATAGGTAAGTGGGTGCATGAAAGTGTGTGAGGGAAAGAATGATACAAATGTAGAAGTGAAGGAGAGAATGAGCCAATGACCAACCTCACAATCAGACCATGGATAGGTTTAAGTATTTTTTGTGGGGAATCAAGAACTTCCTGGCCTTCCCCAAGAATATCACGTAACTGATCCCCTCCCTTAGACAAAAAGGGTAATTAAAATAGGGAATAAACATTTATCCCCTCAATCCCCCTCTCTTATAGAATCATATCCCCCTATAACTCTAGTCCTTTTCCGTCTAGCAGCCAACAATGTAGTTATTAATAATAATGATAAAAAACATTACATGTCTTGGGAATACTGAACCCTTTAATAATTGTTTGGGCACTCAGGCCTCTCAGCATTGTAGCAATACATTATCTAAAATTGGGGGTCCAAAACTTGAGGTGTTACATCCCCTCCCCCTTATCTTGGCACTGTCCTTAGTTCATATACAAAATAGAGATCAAAATCTCAAATTTATTCAAAACTTTGCGGGTACTATGCCCACATGGAATCTTCATGCACCTAGGTAGCATCTTTAGGACCGTAGCAGATCCATTGAAATGTCACCAGCTCTATAACTCGATTTCAGATCATTTTGACCTTTATGTCCAATACCCACACTAACTGAACCTGAAAGTCTCCCTTTGTCTCTACCTGAATCAGATGCCAATCAATAACATGGTTAGGGTAATGTACATATTTTTTTAGTAAAGATACATGAAATACATTATGCACATTCATGGGAGCAGGCAATGCAAGCATGTATGCAATTGGCCCTATTCTGTCCAATATTTCAAATGGACCACAGACTCTGGCTACTAGCTTTGTACAACTACCCAATTTCAAAGAGCTTTTCTTGGGCTTCACTTTAAAAATTAGATTATCCCCTACTTTAAATTCTCTAGCTGTCATATTATTTTCTTCATAAACTTTATGTCTATCTTGAGCTCCCTTTAAATTATGCTTGATCTTAACCACCTGGTCTTCCATATCCTTGAGCAACTTCAGACCAAGTACCACTCTATCTGTTGGGTTGTCCCAGCTTATTGGAGTATCGCATTTCCTACCGTACAAGGCTTCAAATGGGCTCATTCTCAATAAAGCTTGATACCCATTATTATATGAAAATTCACCTAAGTGTAAGTAATCTTCCCACTTATATGGCTTATCCATCA
This sequence comes from Picea glauca, assembly GCA_000966675.3. NCBI lineage: Eukaryota > Viridiplantae > Streptophyta > Pinopsida > Pinales > Pinaceae > Picea > Picea glauca. The sequence continues at coordinate 120,356 of JZKD02S1724087.1, forward strand.
CATACATTCTCAGTGTGTCTTCAATTATTCGATTGACCTTCTCTATTTTCCCATCTATCTGGGGATGATATGCTATGATAAAGTTTAGATTTATGCCAAATCCTTTAAACATTCCCCTTCATAAATTGGAGGTAAACTATGTATCTTTGTCCGAGATGATTGTCCTAGGTATCCCATGCAACCTGGCAATTTCCTTCATGAAAATTTATGCAATATTAGTCGTTGTATGTGTTTTCTTCACAGGTGCAAAATGACCAGCCTTTGTTAATTTTTCAACCACCACCATGATTGAATCATGTTTCTTATTCGTTCAGGGTAATCCTATTATGAAATCCATGGTGATCACTTCCCATTTCTTCTCTGGGATTGGAAATGGTTGTAGTAATCTCGTTGGGTGACTATGCTCATCCTTCACCTTCTGACATTCCATACATCGAGCAATGTAATCAGCAACATCCTTCTTCATTCCCAACCAAAATAATTGTCCCTAAGTTTTCCTTTACCTGTAGGTAATGCTGATCTGTAACAAGACCATCTAAAATTCTTCTCTTCAAGTATGACTGATGCATATTGACAGTAGTAGCATGCATGAGATGCACTCTTCTACTAAGTGCATTGACAACTTTATTCTCCTTTCCCTTGATATGCTTGATATCGAAGTCATATTCACTTAAAAATTCTAGCCATCTTGTTTTCCTGGCATTCAAGGTCGTTTGTCAATAAAGATACTTCAGGCCAATCTGGTTTGTCCTTAATTGAAGTTTCTTCCCCATGATATAATGCCTCCACATCCTCAAGGTGTCAACAATGGAAGCAAGTTCCAATTCATGGGTGGCATAGTTCCTCTCATGTTCCTTAATCTTTCTAGACTCATATCCAACGACATGTCCATTTTCCATGAGGAATACCCCAACTCCTTCCTTACATGAGTTTTTACATACCACAAAACTTTCATTTGGGTCAACAATCTTTAACATGAGTGCACTAGTACGTAATTCCTTCAACAGACTAAAATTATTTTCACACTTGAGTGTCCATTCAAATTTAGTTCCCTTCTTTTGCAAAGAAGTGATGGGATGAGAAATCTTAGAGAACCCTATTATGAACCTTTTGTAGTAGCCAGTTAATCCCATAAAAGATCTGACATCTGACATGTTGGAGCATATCCCTAACTTACATTAGTTTATACCTAGATTAGACTCTTAGATATTGGTTAATACATTAATTTACACTTTATTTCACCTAATTTGGCCACATAGAGAAGAAGGGTGCCTCATCCCTA
>JZKD02S1724098.1:52665-69995 GCA_000966675.3 Picea glauca
AAATTAGAAGTGGGTTAACCCTAAAATAAGAAAAGTGGGCAAAGTGACCTAGAAGATGTTTTTAAGGAAGCTACTTGGAGAGTATAAATAAGAGGAAAGGCTCTCTCATTTTAGACACACTTGAGAATATTGATTAGCTATAGGTGTATGAGGTAACCAAAGGATATCTAAGCCGAATTTCTGAGGGAAGGTGAAGAAAACAAGGCCTGAATTCAAGGAAGGATAATTTTTTTTGTTGATGCTTTCTAAGGTATGTTATTTACAGGTCATCTCACCATTTTTGTGATAACTTTTTTTATAGAATGACTCAAACCATGAAATTTCTATTCCATTGATGAAACATATCAAGTATCTGTGGTAAAAAATTCATCTTGTGGATTGTTGTAGTTTTGGATTTACACTCCATGGAAAATAGGGTTTGTGGCTAGTCCTGAAACTAATCAAAAACAAGTGTTTCGGGTAAAAACGTCATAACTTCTTCATAACATATCCAAATTCAATAAGACCAAATGTGTTGGTTAGATTAAATTCTTTGGTATGTTTTGTAACATTTTCATATGGATTCAACAAATATTCCGTGTGAGGCACGCTCTACAAGGTTGCTCTCTAGAATAAGCTAGAATTCAACAAGGTATGTCATTTTTGCTATAACTACTTTTCTGAGAGGTTCCAAGTAGTGAAACCTAGAGGAATTGCACAAAACACATTGAATAACATTGTGTACCAGTTTCAGATCTGTATTCATTATAGGTACAAAGTTATGATTATTTCAAGTTAGGGTTGTTGACTAATCCAAAACTAGTCATGTGAGACTAAAGAAAAGTTTGATGTAAATGCTAGTCTCTTGTTGTTTAAAGTTAAGGAAGGTTTGCAGGTATGTGATCATATACACCATTTATATTATAGAGTTATAAATCATATTTGGATGATGAAATTTATGAGGGCTTTTGGTTGAGGTACAAGTTGGGTACATGGTTGGGTACATGGTAAATGAGCATTCACGGATTGAGAGTTTATTCAACCAATCTCGCTCCATCTGTCATGGCTTCCATGTAACTTCAAATTCGACTAATTTCAGGTCTTAATTTGCTAGGACAGATATTAAAATTAAGAATATCTCACCACTTGGCCAAATTTCCCAAATTCCCCATGAATTTAATAACAAAAATTGGGAATTTTTCCCAATTCCACGCAATTGCTTCTGATTTTTTCCATGGATGCACTGTAACTTGAAATTTGGCCACTCCGAATCAATTCTCTGTGAAATGTTTCTTCAGCATTCAGATTGTTCGGCCCATCCAGGCTCAGTGTTGAAAAATGGAGCTCTAATGCCACATTGTAGCATCCCGAACGACCTGCTAGGCTATGCCACTTAAATTTCGAACTCTGATATGAATTTAAACTATAAAAATACTCTGCAAACGCATAAATTTATACAAAATAATAGCATAAATACCAATGCAACAAACACGAGAAAAACCCATGAAAATAAATGCATAAATATTAACACAACACATGAATTAACACAAATTGACACTTATCTTTGATTAAAATAACACCAACTATGTGCAGACCTTCCATGTTCCTCCCAGCCTTAGAACACACTGCTCATAAATCTCAGCAATGGGTCACCCCCGAGTTGGGGATAAACTCCACCCGGGTAAAGGAATTCCTAATCAGGCTGATGTATCTCAGACAACATGAAAACTCAGTCATAGGTGCCAACTCGAACTAGAAGCCTACAGTCCCTCATTCCCCACATGCATGTCCCACCCCAGGAAGTGTGCCCCTTCTCTGCTCAATAGTCGCTCGGTTGCCCCACTTCCTTTTTGGGGCTTCACCGATAGGCCGAACAAGAAGTCTCAGAGCCTTGTAGTTGTAGTTTGGCACCTTCGAGAAATCAATTCCCAAAAATTCTCTCACCTAGAGAGAATTTCTCATGGGTCTGACAACTCACCTCTTCAATATCCCACGAGCTTGACAACCCGCTTCTTCAGTCCATCTCCTAAGCTAACCAAGTACAGATACATGTACAGTGACAGTAACAGGAAGGTATATAAGACAAATGAATCATTGAGTGAATGATGATGGAATCCTAAAAAATGAACTAAGTCCAAACTATATGTATGCATGTTCCCAACTTGACACTCGTCATGATGAGAACTACCTTGGGCCCACTTGTCTCCATCTTTAGAACTTAGGATAAAATAATTATCCATACTTTATACTTTAAGGCATATTAATATAATATTCCTTTTGGTTTAAGCTCCCCAGCTTAGCCCCTTATCCTTAACTTTTACCCCCCTTTCCCTATCTAGCAGAGTTTATCCCCCCAAAATATTTTGCATGGTTGTCTGCTGTAGTGAAGTGTTTTTCATTAATATTTGTGTGTGATTTACATTTATAATACAAACATACTATCATTTTTGTATCCAGGCTCACTATCCTAAAAAACATGAACATATACACAAAGTCTCTTTGGCCTCAAGATCACGCACTCAAGTTGTTGTGAGTGGTATCCTAGGATGTGCACACTTCTTCTTTTAGTGCACATCACATATTCACGCTATATTATGGAAGTCGCTTACAAAAATAATTCCAAGACTTGATACAAACAACTCACCGGCTTATATACATATGTACATTTATATTTACATTTACAGTTGGAGTTCAGCCTAGGGGTATTACAATTGGCTAGTGAAGAGACAATAGTTTTTGAAGAAGAATATTTTACTCTGCACCGTGTTGTATTTAAACCGAGTTCCAAGAAATTTCAAATTGAAAAGGTCGACATGAAGAATAAAAAAGTTGTAGAAAAATGGAACTCTAAAATTGATATAGTTGGAGTACAATCCTCTAAAGTTTTAGAATTTCATTAGGCCACAAGGGATTCCTTGAAATTTTCAATTAGTGAATAGGAGACAGAGAACTTAATATTGAAGAAAAGAATAAAAGAAGTAGAAGATTTTATGTTGTCTAAACCCTTGTTTTTTGAACTAATATCTACTATTACACCACTTGATATTCTAGAGGACACATGAGAATTGAGTTCAAGACTAAAATGGGGATCAAGTTTATTAACAACGATTAGGAAAGATGTTGGTGATAATATAAAGAAGAGGGTTATTGTAGTCCTTGATGATTGGGAATTGGCTACTAGTTCAACTAGTATCTCTACAAGGATTTTAAATCTTAAGAAACATCTCCAAAAGGATTTAGAAAATGATGAACATTTATATAAGGAAGTTGTCAACACTTTTAGTGATAGAATATCAAGTATGAATGATATCCAAGAGAGAGAAAAAAATATTCCATCAAAGGTATGACTCAAGAAAACAAATGCATGTTGGTCAAGGAGAATCAAATGTTTGCGGGAAATCATTATTGAGTGTGAAGTTATCAATTAAAAAAGAAGTGACTTGTTTTTCAAATTTGTTGATGTAACTAAGGAGTTGGAGGGTCCACATTTAATAATGGATTCTATGTTGCTTACAAAGGAGCAATTGCAAGAACAAATAGAAGCTCTTAAAATTTCATGGGCCAATGGGTTTAACGACCTAACTGGATTTTCGCAAGAGGAAGTTGAAAAGTGGTTAGTCCATTATGCAAACAAGAATGAATATCAAGAAAATATAATTCATTATCTAGGTTTTGAATTAAATTGTATTGAAGATGATTGGTTTGATCTCACAATCAAGCACGAGTTAATGGTTTCCCCCATGTGACAGTGTATTGAACAATGGTTAAGGAATGATTTGGTCAGAATAACCAATCCTAATTCTCAAGAAGCAATTACAACCATTAGGGCACCTCCAATTGAGCAACATACAAAGGAAGATTTAGCAAGAAAAATAAAAAACTTTTTCCATCATAATGAGTAAAGTAACCATTTTGTTATGATTTTACCTTGTTTTATTCTTCTCAGTTAGAAATCATCCAACCTTTCTATTTCATGATCTTTGAATATCAAAGGTCGATTCTAAACTATATTTTATCTTTTATTCCAAATATTTTCATCTTTTATATGGTCCATGGGTGCCCCATCCCAGTCCACTAGGATGAATGCATTTTACTTTTTGAATATTATAAACTATTTTCAAACATTTGTATATTTTTTAAGTTCCTAGAGAAATATTCAGGGCACATGTCTAGTGATTTCTCTGACTTTGAGTTTTAAGCATGAGATTTCAAGTGTGTTTCTATCAAAATCTCTTTGAGTTTTATTTTGAAAGATCATGTTAAGTTTCTTGCATATGTGGCCCTTAATTCTCATCTTGTCGTATGATATGCTCTGTTTTACTTCATGCTATGATGGAAATGGTTTTTTGTGAGATTTCTCATTTTACTCCTTTACAAGATTGGATAATATATACCACTGTGAATAGTCATTTATGAACAATCTTGGTTCGTTATAAGACATTTTCTTTATTGCATTATCTGTGTTTCTGTATTATATTTATAAAAGAGGAGTACCAACTCTCAAAAAATGAAGAAGGATTCAACTTTGTGATGTTATCTCCAAGACTCAAAATAGTCTTAGATATCAAATTCTTTCTACAAGCTTCTCATAGTCTCAACACTTATAGAAGAAAATATGTTAGGAATCAGGAATTTTTTTGTATTAGGCACACATATGATTTATGATTTTAACACCAAAAAAACTATCATATTTGAAATCGGATGTGCTAAGAATTCTGTATAAATATGGAATTCATGATTTTTCACTTTTTCATTTTCTCCAGACTTAGAATTTTAGCCAAAACTAATTATCTCCCAAATGGAGAAAAACTAGGAAAAACTCCCTTGTCACAAATTTGTCCAGATTGATGTGTAGATAAAGTGTCAACTAAAAAAAAATATTTGCATTGGTGATTTGGGTCTCTTTTCCTTCAAATATTTCAAAAATACCCAAAACGCGACTGAGAATAGTGGATTTTTCCCTGTTTGAGTATCTCACACCAATATATTTTGATTTTTTCCAGGATCCAAAATGGGTATCTTCATTCCTACTTTTTGGAATCCTTATAAAAATTTCACCTTCATCTAGGAAATTGTTATTGAGCACGACCGAAATCTTTAAAAACCATTAATTCACATTTTTTAGAAACTTTAAGCAAAATTTGCTAGTGTCCCTCAAGGTAATTTTTGTATCCCTAGTCACTGCGGACACACCCCTTAAATTTCATCCAATTTTGAGTTGAAATGCTCCTGTTATGGCCAAAACAAGTTTTTGGCTTCAAACTTTTTTTGTAAATTGTCTATTTTTTTTTACGTGGAAATCTAGCTGGCATGGCCTGGCACATGGTTGTTGATGTCCACATGTCATCCCATGATTTGAACAAGACATCATCCTCCTTACCTTTCATCGGTGATTGGATTATTTTTTCCATTGGTTATTGACAATTTACTTTGCATCGACGATTAACAATTTTCTTTCCATCGACGAATTCCTTACTTTGCATAATTTCACCGAACTTCGATCACTCCATCAACGATCCGTGATTTTTGAAGAAGTCATACTTTGTAGAATTTTTCCAAAACCCAATCACTCCATCGACAATCGACGATTTACTTTGAACTACGTTTTGTTCCCACTTCATCAAATTTTGCCGAACTTTGAAAAGCTTCATTGGTGATTGACATAATTCCTTTCACATTGTAGAACTCATTTAACTTAGAAATTTTTGACCGACCCCACGATCGATTTGGACCATTGATCTTAAGATCAAAAGAGATCTTAGTCGTCGATTCTCCAACCCTTGCAAAACTTCATCGAATTTGTAGATGGATATCAACAATTGATATACTAAACTTCTCCAAAATCTAAAGTTGAATCTCGACTGTTAATTCGCTAAACTTCGCCAAAATCCAAAGATGAATCTCGATAGTTGATATACTAAACTTTTCCAAACTCTAAAGAAGAATCTCAATCGTCTATATGCTAAACTTTTGCAAACTACGAAGATGAATCTTGACCATCGATCTGCGATTGGCAATTTTCTTCCACTTTTCTCTATCGACGATCAACAATTTCCTTCAAATTTTCATTCAAACTTCACCGAAATTTCAAAAATCCATTAGCGATTGGTGATTTCTTTTATGTTTTGTTCAGAATTCACTGAAACTAGTTGAACTCTGAAAACTTAGAAGTTTTGACCAAATCTAGTATGAACATGTGTTGTCGATCTCAAAATCAAATGCAATTTGGGCTGGTCTTTGGCCCATATGGGTATGGTGTTGAACCAAAAGCTCTAATACTACTTTGTAGTGTCCCCCACTACTAACACCATAATTTTTTTCTAATAACCGTTTAATTAGATGCAAACAACAAGATAAATATGTATGCAACGAGCTAAAATATCTCCAACCATGCAAGCAATTCCATTTAAATGCACACAACAACAAATTAATATGTGCATCGTGCTAAAAAGTCCATGTATCTAACAACATTTTAAAACATGAATGCAACTAAAATAACATTAGCACAACAACACCAATTTAATTAAAATAACAGAGTTTATGCACAACCAATTAAACATATGCACAACAACATATAATTTCTCAAAACTCAGAGTAACCACACATCATATTAATCCCATAAATAAAAATAATAAATAGAGATAAAACATTTATATTTTAACCAAATGTGCAACCAACTACACAGGATGGACCTTCCACCCAACTGTAGATTTGTTTCTCCAAATATTAACATCGATTCACCCCCTACTTGGGGCTACAAATCCACAAGAAAGGGTGTCTCTCATATCCACTCACGACGCAATTTTACCCACATCGAACCAATTTTTCTACGACTATCCCAATCCACTAGCTCTCTTCCCCTCAACCTGCACAACCCAAAGAATGTGATCCCCCTTAACTACAAATAATCCCTCATGCCTTCCCACTTACCTCCAGGGATCTAGCATATTTTGGATAAGAATCTATCTTGTTGGGAACTCCATGGATGTCAACTGCAACAAGAAAACTCACTACAATAGATCACTTCTCTAGGGAAAATTTTCACATGGAAAATGTAGTCTATAGTACTAAAAACCTACTTCTTCATGAATTTTCAGCTCCAAACAACTACCACATGTTCCCACTATGGTTTCCTTCAATCTCCAACACTCTTCACTCCCTTGATGTCCCAAAAAATACATGTAAAAACTACTCTCTCTTCCCATACAAATTTCCCTTTTTCCCATGCATGTTGACTTTCACATTCGCCAATGTTGATTGTACTCATTCCCCATGCTCTCATAACTATGGGATATGGAATTTCACACCAACCCTCTTACACATGTTTAATGATTGGCTTCGGGAACACTCAAACAAAAAAATAGAAGGTTTATAATCAATAATAAAATTCAAAAAGGTGGGTTGGGATTAATACCCATGAATAATTCCACCTTATACTCCCTCTTAGACCTTCCCCTCTCTTGTGGAAACTTAGCCCCCATTACTCCCTCTATGACCATATGTAGTTGATGTTACATTTTATTTTATTATTATTTCAATATAAAGTGTTTACATATTGCATCGCTTGGCTTGTGGTCATATATAATATTTACATTATGCATTGCTAAAATGGGGATTAATGATCTAGATTTACGAGCAGAACGAAATAAATAAAAAATTGAATACAATAAAACAAATATATGGAGAAAAAAAACATATATCCAGTGAAAAATAACTTCTATCAAATAAAGAAAATAGGTTGAAACTGTTAAACTACATAATTGAAACAACTTGCTCGAATGGTGGTAGCTATCTCTGAGAAGAGATGTGGCTACTACGCGCATCTGTTTGAGCATAATGATTACAATGAGGCTTCAAAGGCATTTTTAACATTACTCATGAATCCAAAACCCTAGACATCCAAAAACCTAACCCTAGGAGATGAAACACCGAAAGTTATGTGGGCCCCGATAGGTAAGTTGGTACCTCAATTTCCCAGGGTCGTAACTTTTGCATATGACCTCTATTTTAGGTGTGTGATAGCTCGTTGGAAATGTATTTTTGATAACTACACACTATGACATCAAAGTCTAACTCAGTCTATAGTTTGACTATGACAAGCCAAAAAAAACCCTGTTTAGGGTCCCAAAACGACCCTGGAAGTACAAAAGATGTACTGACATGAAAATTTCCAAAATAAGCCAGTTGGAATAGGTGGGTGACCACCAATATCCACCTAGATGTTGTGTAGGCATTTAGGACAACCCCAAAAGTGTAGAACCCACAATTACAAATAAATGTCATCATTACAGAGAAACGTGTTGAACTAAAAACTGTCAAGATGAGCCAGTTGGAATAGGTGGGTAGCCACCAATATCCATCTAGATCAATAAAAAATGGAGATGTTACACCTCAAATCTCATTTTATGGATTTTTCATAATACATGAGCCACCCCAAATCCACTTTAGGATGAGATGAAGGTTCACCATATTATCCTTTTAATAATTCAAATGTATTTAAGTTCTCCATTGAGTGTCCTTTCCATGATCTAAATGTGTGACTTTGGCCTCTCATTTGATCTTTTCTAGTACAGTATTAAGATTTCTTAGCAAATACTTTGGTCCATCCTATGTTTCCACCCAACACGAACTCATTCCCTCATCCTATGTGTCCATCTCCACCATCACAATTGTGGAAATCCATGGGTCACAAATAAATAGTTGTGATTGGAGATAGTTTGTGACTAACTCTCTTTGGCTAATGGAAAATATGGTTTGTGACTACCTCTCTTTGGCTTAGATTATTCTCAAGATAACGATATCTAACCACCATTGTTCCACTTTATTTTAAAGATGTTTTAGAAATTGATAATGTAATCAATACTTTGTGATGATTATTGAGAATAAACTATGTATATTCCATGTATAAATTTTAAATTAATTTAACATATTCTCATGTTCTGATTGAACAATTTTTTTATATATTTTATTTAATTTATTAAATTTGATTGAAAAAATAATTTATTAAATTTGATTGAACAAATTTCTTTATATTTATTTAAAGATTTTAAATTTCATTTATAATAATGTATATTGATTATGTTGAAGGAGGAGGATGGTAATAACATAAAGAAGAAGGATGGTGACTATTTCAGCTAGAAATGTGTCAATACATCCTACTTCTTCTAAGCCAAAAAATGGTAGGGGATAGGGGATAGGGGATAGGGGATAGCCTTGCTTAACTCTTATATTACAATTAATTTCTTCCGAACAACCCTTAGTGTTCCTAAAATTTGAAATAAAGTTCTCATGTAGCCTTATCACAACAACACTCAACTCAAAGGGAAATTTTAACTCTTCTAAACTATTCCATAGGTTAGTTCTCGACACTGTGCCAAATGTTTTTGTAAAGTCAACAAAGAAACACCATAGAATGGTTTTATTACTACGACACTCCTCCATAATGATCCTTAGCATAACAAGGTGTTCTATAGTTGAATGATAACTCGTAAATATGGCTTAGTCTTTAGCTCTTTTTATGTGCCTTTCTAGCCATGCACTGATCTTATTTTCCATAATAATTCCATACAACTTGGATAAAATAGGGCTAATCATAATGGTCCTATAATTAGAGGGATTATTTTCATGCCCACTTTTAAAAATAGGAACAATGGGGCTTTAATCCAAAGGTTTAGGGAAACCCTGGTTGACTATTAAATTGAAGAGCTTGTGAATGTAAGGGATGAGGATAGGCCCTCCAATTTTTTAGGATTTCTTCTTGGTATCCTTCAATGTCCTTAGGTTTCCCTTTTGTGAGCCACTCAATGCCAAACTCTATGTCTTCTAAAGAAAAATCTTATTCCTATGTAGAAAGGGTTTGGATGTTGTTCACAACATTTGGAGATTCGTAAAGGTTTTTAAGGTAGGAATTCTAATCTCTCAAAGGAATCATAATACTGTTTTCCTTAGTTTTACGAATTATAATTTTCCTCCAAAATTTCTTAGGATATAGATTAGAGATGTGTATTTAAGCTTCTCTTGCAAGTTTTAATTATATATCACATTTTTCTTTTAATTAGGGCTTTGCACCATTTATCTTGTCAGATTTTCGGGACTTGTTAGAAGAATCCCTAATGGTTTTTCTAACAATTCTACACTCTTTATCATACCAAGGTTTGGCCATTCTATTTTCCTTTTTAGCCGATGCCTTGATAGCAAACCTGTTAATCGAAGTAAAGAGGGTTATTGTAAAACTATGATAGAGGTCTTCAATATTGTCCTTAATTAATAAGAGATTTAAATTATTCATTATTTAAATATTTTAGAAACAGATTCACTTTCTTTTTGTCGAACACCAAGTGCTTTTGGTTATCAAAATTCTCTTCTATGGGGATTTTGTGTATGACAAACTTTAGAGTTAGGGTTAAATGTCTATGATCTAAGTAAGGCTCATGGTCATTTAAGATGTCAAAATTTAATAGTTCGTTATAAATGGGGATATGATTAAATATCACATAATATATGGCATTGTTGTCAAGTCCATGAATACAAGTCATATGGTTGGATTTCGTCCACTTCATTAGACCATTGGAAATTATTAGATCTTGAGAATTGCAAAGCTTGATCGACTCAAACCCAAACAAAATCTCGACCAAGTCTTCAAAGTTTTTTTTGTATGTACTAACTAAAACAAGGTCCTCATCTAACCATACAAAATTAGGGTTGGAATCCTTAATTAAAATACTAGATTGATTAGTTAATATGCTAGAATTAAAGTTCCCTAACAAGAAGATATTATCTTCATTTCTTAACTTGTAAATATCTTATTTTAAATCATTGTAAAGACAATTTTTTTTTTATAAAAGATAAAATTAATAGATATAAAATAACATATTACTATGTAAATCATTTTAACATCAATGAATATAATATTCATTTTAGCATCAATGAATATAATATTTTTAAAGTTTTTAAGTTAATTTGATTTATAAGATTTATGAAAAAATTTAATAAATTAATTAATTAAAAATAAAAATAAAAATTTATTTATTTAAATATTTATTTTTAATGCACAATAAAATTTCCAAATTTAATTCAAATATTTTCATTTAAATTTATATAAATCAAATTATAATTATAAATAATATCTCATATCATTGTATATAAAACATTTTCGAACACATCTTTAAAAATAAAAAAACAACATCATCGTCTGTCACATACATAATATGTATACTACACTTATGCTTTGCCATAAATTTTTACCAAACTATACGACACTTGTGCTTTGCCATACATTTTTACCAAACTGTATAACATATTTACGTAGCGTTCATATTCAGCACTAGAAGGCGCATATGGTAAGAGATTGACTTTCATGGCTAAAAAATAAAAGAGCTTCTTGAGTAGTTTGCTTGTTTGTTTGTTTTTTTGTTTTTTTTTTAAGAAAATTTGTACTAATTATATTATAATTAAGATATAATTTTTCAGACATCACTGACTTTTACTTTTTAATATTTCGATTTACATTGACCTTTACACTTCCTCTAACTTCAGGTAATTGATCCAAAACTTCCGTACAAAATACAACCTAGTTTAAAATAAACAATATGACTCCTCAAACTAACAAGACAGCCTAAGAACTTTAAAACCAATACAATGTTACCAAGATCGTCACAGACATCAGTTAAAAAATGTCAAAGTGCTGGATAATTCCAGGAGTTTCTCCATCCCAATAATAATAAAAAAGTCTTCCACTCACTGCCAACAAGGCTTTCTTTGATAACCTGTCTGCCTCCATATTTCTCTCTCTGTAGATATGATGAAAATGAATAGCCCTGAAAGTAGAAACCAATTCACTAGTTTTTCTTTTCCAGCCTTCAATGTTAACAGCCTGAAGGTTTACTTTTTATTTTAACGAGTCAATTATAACTTTTGAATCGCCTAGTAAGTGAATATCCAGAATATCCAACTGCTTAGCAATAAATAGCGAAGCCCACACGCCCATCAACTCTACTTTGGTGTTTGTTCCCGCCCCGTAGTTGAAATACCACCTATATTCACCTGAATCATTAAGTTTAAAACACCTCCTGCCCCACAAATGGAGCCACTTGCCTCCGATGCTCCATCAAAGAATGTCGTTGCAAATCCATTAATCCTATTTATAGAATTTACTCTTAAATTCTGCACTTTTGTGGCAATGGATAAATTCTCGAGGGCAGCGATAGCCTTGTGTACAATCACCCTTGTTGATGGAATCTTACCCTCAAAGAGTAATTTATTACGAACCAACCATATGTGCTAGCAAACCAGCAAAGTGAGTTTTTTTGACAAATCGATCCTATTGTTCCACTCGTCCATACACTCATTAAGAGTAACTCCCTTCCACGGGATTCTCAGATTTAGCATCTATGCGCAGTATGACCACACCCCCTTTGTATAGGAACAATGGATAAAGAGATGTGGTATATATTCATCATGTTGCTTGCACAGTAGACAAAATCCTGGGCCAATCCACCCTTTAGCTTGGAGGTTGTCCCAAGTAAGTAACCTGTTCTCCAATGCAAGCCAGAAAAAAAGAATGATCTTCAACTGTACTTGCCGTTTCCACAAATTTGCTTTCCAACCTTGCCCGATAGGGAGACTGTGGGTAGAAATAATAACATTATAGCAATTTTTTATAGTTACAACCCATGAAAGGTCCCCCCCAATCCATAGAAGCGAATCGGTAAAACCTCCCCGTAGAGTAACTCCCGCTTTATTTAATTCCAATGTAAATGTACTCCACTCTGTCGCAAGTGCACCAGACAAATGAAAATTGTTACTTCTTTTCCATACTTCGGCTAGGGTACCAGGATCCTAATCGTTGGAGGCTTGTGCTAAAGTAAAAATTTGTTTCGAATTTAAAGTCTCAACGAGCTCCAAGCTAAGGAGAGACGAATCCCCCAATCCTAGAATCTTATCTCTGAGTATGTCAATTAGATGCCCTGCCCCCGGGTTCCAGCTAAGCCAACAAATTAAAACCGATAGAGAACGAACTAAGCTTGCCCATATCCTAGATACAGTGTGAAGGTTATATAGAGGCTATCTGAGCCAATTACAAAGAGTGGAGTTTTTTAGATACTTGTCCACAACGACCCGATGCCAAATTCTTTGTTGCATTAAGAGCCTCCATAACGTTGTAGAATTCAGGGCCAGATTGAAGTGATAGAGATTACGGAACCCCCAACCCCCATTTCTTTTTGGTTTGGCGAGTATGTCCCATCTACAAAGATGATACTGGCAGGAATTTGAGCGGCCATTCCATAAATAATGAAAAATCACTTTACAAATCTTGTTTAGAATAGAACGAGGCAAGGATTCCAAGGACATCCAGAAAATTGGTTGGCCTTCTAGAACATATATAATCAGAATGTATCTGCCCCCTAATGATAGCCACTGGTTATACCATCTAGACATTTTCTGAGAAACGTTAGATACAAGCCAACCCCAATCAGCTATGCAGTTTGAACCAGTCTTTATAAAGTACCCCAAATACTTAAATCCAACGGAGAGTTCACAGAAAGAAAATTTAAGAAGAGACCTGAATGGAGAAATTTTTTAATCATTAAGACCTTCAAAGAGAACATTAGTTTTTGGTCTAAAAGAGCTTCTTGAGGGTTGATATTCGAACATGACACATCATGCATTTCGATATAATTTTTGGTCTTCATATTGTAATTAATCTTCTCATAAATCCTTACTGGAAAAAATTACAGATGATTTGTTTGTTAAAAAAAAATGAAACAAAGTTTTTTTATTAATGAATAAGCTAAGCATGAGTTTAACTAGAACTATAACATTGAGAAAAAGATAAATGGAAGGTGGAAAACTTATTTAGGATTTGGAAACAGTTATAAATCAACGGATTTTTGATTTTGAGATGAGAAGAAACATCTCTTTGAGACTCTCATCACTCATATTATTTTATATGGTTGTGAAGTTTGGAGTTGCAACGTCTCTAGAGAATTGTGGAAAAATATGGAGAAAATTCCAAAGCAATTTATAACTTGTAATATTAAATTTAAAAGACAATACAACCTATTTTAACCTCCTCCGAAAAGCAAGTCTTTCCACCATTGAGAGCATGGCTATGACTAGAAACAACATGGAAGACAAGAGTTTTTCTAAGATTACTTCAAAATTCAGTGAAAATCACCCACTTACTCAAGTGAAGTTGGCATAAAGATGCCAAGTCTTGGCTAAATCATTGGGGTATCGAGAAATAGGTCACTTTATTTTAACTAGCATAACTAAGAAAAACAACATTGCTGAAATAAGAAAAAACTCTCATGCTTTCCATAGTGAAACATGGTGCTCTTCCTTAAATGTCATGGGTCTAAAAAATTTGTCATATTTATGACACTAAGAGAATTGAAAATGAAAAACACTCTCTTAAAATGTCTTGAATAAACTACTAAATATCAATTTTTAAAATATTAGTCACCAATAGTGACCTTCCTAACCTCTTAAGTCATCAAAACTATGATTTAATAATGTTTTTCTCAATATTTCTCCAATATATAAATAATTTATAAAGCAAATGAAATAATTCTTTACATTTTTAAATTTGATAAACTAACATTAATCTTAATAAACATTAATAAACACCATCACTATTATCATTATATAAAATAATATTCACACACTCATTTGTAAAAATAAGATATACATAAGTTGCCATAAATATTATATAACTTTACCCCTTTACCCAAAATTTTTCATGAAATTCTAGAAAACATGTGGCATGTCAAGTAATGAATTAAGGCTATAGAAACCCACCATTATCAATGGAGTATATAGAACATCAACAATGGTGCGTAACTTTTTTTTTTTCAAAAAGAAAATTTCTCCATTATATTAGTAATATAACTATTACATCTTGAGGATCACAAAACTTGTCCAAAGTGACTATATAATTGTCATAGAAATCAACAAAAGTGGCCAAAATTACAAAACAAATGAGAAAATAGAGTCGAAACTTGACAAAGAATACTTAAGAACTATCAAAGCCTTAACAAAAGGCAAGACTAGAAAAGGGAGATGTGTTCTCTATGGCCCTCAATGCCATTTTCCCAACTGAAAAAGGTAATCCTGCCTTCCGGTTCCATAAAATATTTCTTTGATAGAATGTCAGCCTCTATGTTGTGTCTCCTGCATATATGATGAAAGATTATATCCTGAAACATTTTTATTAAGCCTGGAACTTTACCCTTCCAACCCTCAATGGCGCAAGCTTGTAATCTGCCTCTTTTGTTTAGCCAGTCGATTACCACCTTCAAATCACCAAGGAACTGTAGTTTTGTATATGAGAGGTGTTGTGCTATAGTCAGCGATGCCCAGACACCCAAAAGCTCAGCTTTTGTGTTAGTACCTTGTCCACAATTCATAATCCATATGGTTTCATTGGAACCATGGGATTTTAGAAACCCCCCTGCGCCACAAAGATTCCCATTCTGGAGAGCGCCTAATATTTTAATGAAAACGCGACTATTGGAAGGAGGAGTGTCCTCGAAAAGAGCTGAGTTTCTCTCCAACCATAAAAAAACAATGCATTAAGTTTTATAGAACATGTTGTGTGCAAATGTTCAGTGCATGATGTGATGCACTATTGTGGCACAAGCTATGTTTACACCGTCCATAGGAACAAAATTTGAATATAGGCATCTCACTAATATTTATTTATTTATTTTTCAATTTAACAAATTTTATACTAAAAACAAAAAAAAAAAAACAATAGAAATGTGAAGGCATAACAAAGAAAATTACATGATTTTCTTCTGTAATCGACAAGAAACGAATGCATTGGGAAGGTGGGAAGGTTTTTAAAATCAAATCGAGAATTGGTTTCAATCATGTATAATGGAGACTTGATTTGAGAGTTCAGAAGCACGACCATATTTCAAGTGGTGTCTTCAGTGAACAAAAAAAAGTGGTGATAATTCAAGGGGAGTAATGCAGTGAAGGATGGTAAAAATTATAAGTCTACAACTACTTTTATTTTTAACGTTAGGCATGATGTGCAATGTATTTCAATGCCCTAATGTGTAGTTACACGTAGAGTGTATTTATAGATAGTGCACTTACAAGTACGAGTATAAGAGTGGAGAGTACCAAACTAATTGTTTTACAATGTGTCTTTTATTCTGATGCACCAATGCATCATTAAATATAGTATATTAGTGTGCTTATATGATTATGGTGCATTGAAGAAATTTTCACAAAAATTTAAATGAATTGTTTTCAGTGGGTTTTATATTTTTTTCAAAAAGAAAATTGTTCCATTATATTAGTGAAAATATATTTTTTTACATTTCTTAGACCACACACATGATCCTTGCAATTCTGGTCCATAGACCTTGCTCTTATAGCCCCAAAAGAACTAAATAGTCAACTGATTAACCAGTACGTAGGCTACAAAAAGAGTTTCGAAACAAGGAAAAATATCAAACAAACCACAAGAAAAGGAATAAACGAGAAGTTGCACGCCCCCATAGGACCTCAAAGTGTTAACCCAACACCGCACGCCCCCATGCACCTCAAAGTGTTAACCTTAAACATTGCAAGCCCCCATGGACCTCAAAGTGTTAACCTTAAACACCGCACGCCCCCTGTGAGGACCTCAAAGCACTAGTCTGAAACCTCTTCTTGCCAAGGAGAAAAAGGAGGCCAGTAAAAGCCGAAGAGGAAGCAAAACACTAGCAGAAATAAACCCCCGAAGTCCCCACCACCGCAAACTCCATAAATTTTACCACCGCGCATCTGGAATGTCCTCTACCATCAAATTGGAGGAAAGCGGAACCGATGGAGCCGTCGGCCCACTAGATGGTAAATGCTATCAGGGATAAAGCCCAGCCCCGAAATAGGTAGCCGCCACTGGTTACGCTCGACATAACCGAAATAAAGTGGAAAACGTGACTGCCCACCAGATGGAAATGCTTGATCAGTGGTAATGTCCGAACCCAAACAGTGGATAATCGTCGAAGGGACGCTCGACCACAAAACAGAGATGGTTCATTCTTCGTTTGTTGTCCTTGGAAATCCCACTCTCACCCTTCTCGTCGCAAGTATCTCGCTCGCCCTGGATTGTCTCCTCCTGTTCACGCTCGCCCTTCTCTGACTTGTCCACTCCTGGCCGCGCTAGCCCACTTGCGCTTTCAAGGATGCGGCTAGTGAACCCTAACCACAAAGCCCTCACCCTGTGATAACTAAATTTTGAGAAGCTCCCATGGAATATTTTTTTAAGTGAGCCTCATAATTAAGAATATATGTTTCCTCCTTAAAAATTACAAGATCAAATCCAAACAAAGATAGAGTATGCACAACCGTATAAA
>JZKD02S1724098.1:71406-95483 GCA_000966675.3 Picea glauca
TATTAGATCTCATTTTCAAAATATTTATCACACTACCAACCTTCTTAACCTCTTAACTCAACAAAAGTATGGTGATCTTGGAAAGCTTCTCTTAATGCTTTTCGAGCACAGAAACTAAATTCTAAAGAATCACAAGTAATCACTTACCCTCTTAAGGTCCAATAGACCAATTCGATCTTAGTGGACATTAATCATCAACATCATCATCATGTTAGATTATAAAGTTATATTATATGATTAATTATTTTTTATTGTAACTAATTTTCACGTGATATCATATTCCTATTGACATCACATTTAAGATATCATTTCTTGTTTACATAATTTCAATATGAAAAAATTTCATACATTAAATACAAACTTCGAATTCATATTGACATCATAAGTATGTTTAAGATATCATATGTGGTTTACATAATCTTTATAGCTTAAACACGAACTTCACACTTTTAATTAAAAGATATAATAACTAGCGCGGCCTCATAACATGTAGTTGATGAATGTCGACAAGGGATTATAGCAAATGACCCTAGGGGTGATTCGAGCTAACGAGTGAACATCATGTGTGGTTGTGCTCATCTAAACAAGGAGACCAATTATTTTGAAAACTTCTTTTTATTATTAATAAAGAGGAAAACGGTCGTATTGTACACGTATTCATGAACCATTATTATCTCATCAATAACTGAACGTTGTTGTTTCCCGTGGAAAGATGCCACTCTCGTTGCGATCAATAGGTATACAAAATCTATGCATGTTTATGGTTTCATTCAATGTTGAATTTGATAAGCTAAATGATTATCATGAAGTATTTTGAGAGTGTATTATGGTTTAAATGTTTAATTATTCATTTGGATGGTTAAAAGTTATGCTATGAAACGTGGATTTATGAGTCCATTAATAAATATGCACATCTAACATTTTTGGTGACTTTATATTTGTTTTGATGATTTATTGTTCTTTTTTCCAATATTAAAGTTTTTGTACAATTTGCAAGGAAAGGTTGTAGACAGGGAACTTGTCATTCAATAAGCAGGGAATGATGTAGATGGGTCGCTTTTCCTAACGACGAGCAATAACCAACCTACTCCCCAACATTCAATGCTGCGACAGTTTGTATATACATCATTTGATTACTTTGTTATATATGTCGGAATATATCCAAATATGTATATACCACCTGTCGCTGCATTGAATGTTGCCCAACAGATTGGTTATTGCTCGCCTTTCCTAACATATCGTACATCATCCAAATTTTTATGGATAGACATTATCGTTATACTGTGAATGAACTAGTCACATGCATTTCCAGTAACCCAAAAAATATAAAATATATTAAAAAAAATAATAAATTTCACGAATAATATATTCAAAACATTCATGCATATTTCATAATAGTTATACCCAATAAATCGCATTCACATATATTCTCTAAACCTAACTCTAAAACCCTAACCCTAATACAAATAACAAGTAACTCTAAAACCATCTGCATCTCCCTCATTTGATCTCCCAGACTAAGAGACTTGAATTCATTATTCGAGTACTTCACCTCCATTAACCCAACACCAACAATATAATCAAATTAATCAATTAATTTTGCTTGTGACCCATTAAATCTATTCACCACCCTTAGTGATGAAGACATTAAACGACTACACCGTTCAATACCAAGATAGAGTGAAATACAATTTCCTCATATCTAATTAATGAAAAATTAGGACTCTCTAGTTAGAGATCGAAAAAATGTCATGATGCAGTGAGAGTCCAGGCCAAGTTCAATTTCATTTATGTCAAAGGGAACCCGAAACTGTTAATCATCTACTAGTAAATTGCTATTTTACCAAACAAGTATGAAACATAATTCTAAGAGGGATTAACTTAAAGACTCATTGGGAGGGGAACTCATTAATTGATAGTTTTCACTGCTAGACAAAGAAGGTGCCTACTTACTCTACTCTGCCTTGCATTGTTAGTTGGAACATTTGGGTGGAACGCAATAAGACTATCTTTGAAAATGAGAACCCTTCTATCAGCTTTGTAGTGTTCAAGACCCTCGGGGTCTGAATAGTCAATGACTTACTCAAAAAGCGCTAACCCAAAGACTCCTCAAGACTTCTCCCCAAGTCTCGGTGATAGCGAGCTGGTTTGATGGTGTAACACAATTAGATGGTAAACAAAGTGGAGCAGGGGGTTTGATTAGGATCAATGCAAATAAAATATTCAAGTGGATTTTAAACTGTGGTGCAAGTATCAATACTAGAGAGGAAGGAAACCCGTGAAATTGTTTTTCCCATGATCCAAATTCTCCAAATTTGGCAAATCTCCAATGAAAGATGGAATCCCGCCATGTAGTCTGTTCGCGAACAGATAAAGCTATCTCAACTCTTTTAGCTCCGAGAATTCCACGGGAATTTCACCAGAGAGATTGTTATAGGATAGATCCATGACTTTTAATCTCTCAAGATGGCCCAGCTGAGGAGGAATAGAGCCAGTGAGGTTATTGGAGTACAAATACATTGTTTCCAGATTTTTCAGACCAACAAGCTGAGAAGGAATTGCGCCACTAAGACCAGAAAGGGGCATAGCGAGATGTACAAGCTTGCTCAAATTCCCTATCTCTGGAGGAAACCGACCATCAAATGCATTGGATCCCAAATAAAGCTCTTTCAAGTTCGCCAGGTTCCCATACTCACGAGGGATGATGCCCGAGAAGTTATTTTCCCCGAGGTCAAGACGCCTGAGCTTTACGAGATTGCTCAAATCCAGTAGCAATGCCCCGGACAAATTGTTGGAAGAGACGTCGAGGACCTCTAGGTTCCTCAATTTTGATATGTTGGAGGGGAGGCTTCCAATGAGAATGTTTCCAGAGACGTCTAGTGAACGGCGGGCTCGCAGATTTGTGACCTGCCTTGGGAATGGGCCTGAAATACCCATCGAAGAGAGATTTAGAGCCACTACACGATCCATATGGTCACAATGGACGCCAGTCCATGAGCAATGGGTGGTGTAATTGGAAGGTCTCGAGCTATCTAACAGATGGTGAGGATCTATCATTGCTGTTTTCATTGAAATAAGCACCGGAGCATCTCCATAGAATGAAGAATTGGGGAAAGCAGATGATGGGTATAGAAATAAGGCAAGGAGGAAAACAGACAAGTGCAAGGCAAGTTTTGGCAGCCTCATCTTGTAGTGAATGAGTCTACGATATTGACAAAGCAATGTGAAGGGCACACATATATAGGGGCCATGTAATTTTTTCAACAGAAGCACAAGTCGATGAATGTTGAGAAGACGGGAAGAAAAGCAGAAGCCATGTAATTTTTTCAACAGAAACACCGTCGCTAGTCTTTAGCGGGAGCATGACGCGAAGGGTTTGAAGACAAAATTACATGTAAAGGCAAGACGCGTTATGTTTAAGAAAATGGAAAGAAAAGCAAAGCCATGTACGAATGTTGAGAAGATGGGAAGAAAAGCAGAAGCAATGCCAATTTTTTCAACAGAAACAGCGTCCTAGTCTTTCGCCGGAGCATGTCGCGAAGGGGTTTGAGGCAATTAATTACAATATGAGGAGAAAAAGTTGGATCATCAATTACAATATGAAAAGACAAAAAGTACATGTAAAAGCATGACGTGGAACATGAATCCATATTGAAGAGAAACTCTATTTTCGCGGTCAAAGTTAATCTTTTAGAATATGCGAAGCTGAATACACAATGTATGGCAAACAATAATATACATAACTTAGAATAGTTTGGTTAATATTTCTAACTTAGAATAGTTTGGTTAAATGTGTATGTAAAATGATTAGTATTTATGTTTTGAGTGGACACTTCATCCATTTTCATGGACATTAAAGTTAACAAGTTCGATAATATTTTTTGTGGCACAAGTCAGAGCAACGCAAGTGATGGAGGAGCTAGTAGATGGGAACTGTGAACTGTGGAGGTTTATCAATGGAGAAGGGTCGATTACATGTTTGATTGATCTTGACTAGCATGAGGTCTATCAGTTTGTTTCCTACTCGTTTGGTGGTGCTTTTTAGGAGTGCTTCCTTCGATGATATCCTCTTTTGAGTTTCTTCTTTTTCCGAGTTTCTTTAAGGTCTCCTTATTTTGTGTTAGGGGGCAGGATCTTTACTATCTTTGGAAACTGAATCGTCTTTTAAGTTGTTATTCTCCTGGTGGGGGTTCCTTGTTTTGAGCTTCTCGGGGTATAGTTAGAGTTTTCTCCCTCTTTACTGTCAAATTGGGGGGTTATTTTGTGTCTCTGTTCACTCTTGGCATATATGTCTTGTTTTTTTATTCGATCTGGTGTCTTCAAGTGCTGGCGTCTTGAATGGAGGGTTTTGTTGACTTTAGAGTAGACGTCACTCCTTTTAATAAACTGGAGGATGGGGCAGTTTGACAGAGGAAGGGTATTATCAAGAAGTCAAACTTGGTTGGTGGGATTTCTGGCGCTTCAAATCCTTCTTATAAGCAACAAAATTTCCATTCCGATCTAGTTACCTCTCTTTTGGGTACTAGTCCCGATACTTTTCATTCGGGTCAGGCAGTCCCTGCAAATTTTTCAGAATGTAACTTCGCTTATGGTTACAAGCTTAGCACCCTCTCAGCAAGGTCAGGAGACTGCTTCTCCTGGCTCTAGGTTTGACAAGGGGGAAGCCTTGCTTGGTAGACATAGGGTCCCTTTTCCCCAACCTGTGCAGTCTGGTGCCCGAAAGAAGGTATGGAAGGCGAACAAGAGAGTAAGGAGGATGGTCTTGGGGGCAGATGTGGGTCTCGAGGAGACCTGCAGACTAGCTTTGTGTGGTCTGGTTGGGAGACTGTCATATGCATATTTGGCAGCAAATCCTATTTATGAGTGGATGACACAAACCTGGGTGCCACTCCTTGGGTATGCGCCTGAACTCCTCTATCTTACCAAGGGATGGATGGGTTTTATTTGTAAAAGCCCAGAGGATGCTACTCTTTTATTAAACAACTTATGGGTTCTGGGAGGTAGCAGTCTGATGCTGAAACGATGGAGAGTAGCCTTTGACCCATCGACTAAACATTTCCAACATAGACATTTATGGGTCCTTCTGCCAGGTCTCCCCATCCATTTATGGAACGAGGGGGCATTGAAGGCGATTGGGGAGGCTTTGGGGCGTTTTATCTCTATGGATGAATGGACTTTGTCAAATGTGGCTAGGAAGGTGGGGAGAATACTTGTGGCAATTGATATTCATGAATGTTTACCGAAGATGTTGGATATCGAGTGGAGAGGTCATCACATCAAATAGAGGTTAGATTACCAGGGGATTCCCTTTAGATGCAGCTGGTGTCGGTGCACTAGTCATCTTCGACGTGACTATAGTGGCAAGTTGACTAATGAAAACTCTGAAGACACCCTCTTACAAGAAGATCCACTTGATTACATGATGGAAGTGGATTCCCTCGGCAATGCTAATATCCACTATGATATTGAGAATGGCTTCTAGTCTGAACTGGATTCCTCTCTGTCTGGTAACTTATTATCCTTTTGTCCCTCTCTTTACTCATCACTTACTCTGTAGGAAAAAGAAGCCCTCGATAAGTCGGGTTGGTTGAATAGTAATACTTCAAATGTCAAGGATGTTCCTGTTGCGAGTTTGGGTATCCCTCCTTCATACGCGGAGCCTCAGAAGGTTCCATGTTCTCTTGCCTCGGTTATGAATGTTGTTGTTAACACAACCAGATGCCCTGTTCCCTCTTCCGGTTTTCCTCCTTCTATCGACCATAGTCATACCCTTGTGCAGACTTTGGTACCTTCCCCTTCCCCTTCTCTACCGTTAGTGCTTGAATCTACTTTGGAACCAGGTTTCATGAACCCGAAGAGGAGGAGTCTGCTCTAGATACTATTCTTGATTCTTTGATCTCATTTAATAGGGGTAAGAGTTCCACTGTCAAGTTACCTATTTTTCAGGGGAAGACAGTTCTTATTCGTGAATCACCGTCAGGGGCTTCTAGTTCCAGGCTTAATTCGGCGAAGGAGGGAAGAGATTTTGCCTGGTCTAGAGGCCTAAGCATAGAAATTTCGTCGTTGAAAACTCGAAGTTGTCGAAAAAGTTGGCTCAAATACCAGCTCAGTCTACAAATTCCAGTCTTCCTCCCACTGACAATGGCCCTCTTAGAGCAATGAAATCCCAGGCGAGGGCTAAGTAATGTTGTTTCTCTTCTTAAATGTCAGAGGGATTGGAGGCACCCTCAAATTTTCCTCGGTTCGTCGGCTTTTGGAACAGACTCACCCGAATATCATTTTTTTTCAAGAAACGAAGGTTAATGCACAGAGGGCAAGATATTTTTTGCATTATTTCCATCCGTCATGGGTTTCAAGTTCAGTCAACTCTGTGGGAACATCTGGGGGACTTTTAGTTGCTTAGGATCTGTCGTTATATGTTTTTGAGCCTTTTTTCACGGTGGGGGGTATATTGCTGACAGGAAAATGTTTATTGACTAAGAGGGAGCTTGCTCTGCTTAATTTATATGGCCTGTGCACGGACAAGATTCCTTTTTGGAAAAGAGTCGAAGATAGTGGTATTTTAGGTATCCCAAACTTGATCCTAGCGGGGGATTTAAATATCATTCTTTCAGTTGATGAGGCATGGGGAGGTGTTGGGGGGATTGGTAGTACTGACGAATACTACAAAGATCTTTTTTAGTCCAATAATCTAGTTGATATCCAACCGACAAAGTTGGTGCAACTTATCTCTGAGAAGATATGTGACAACTATGCTCATTCACAAGAAGATGAGTACAATGAGGCTCTGAAGGATTTTTTACGATAAACATGAATTCCAAAACCCTAGACATCCAAAAACCTAACCCTAGAAGATGAATCACCAAAAGTCATGTGGGCCTCGTTGGGATAAGTTAGTACATCAACTTCCTGGGGTCGTAAATTTTGCATATGATCTTCATTTAGGGCACATGATAGATCATTGGAAAGGTATTGACGAGGAGATTCATTTAGGTGGCTCAATCAAAGCCATCAACAATCATTGAGGTGCCCGATTGTGAAAAAATGTCGTTTAGGCCCTCAAAATGGCCCCAGAAGTCCGGGACCCGAAAAACTGCTAAAAATAGTAAGTTGCCAAAAAATTGTTTTGAGCCAGTTGGAAAAAGTGAGTGGCCACCGAGATCCTATTGGATCAATCGCGCCCCTTTAGGAAGCAATGGTATCCATCGCGTGGAGTGCCCCCATCAGATGGGGAATTTTTTGTTGAATTTGGCTCTGGGTGAGTCTCTTGCCTTGGTGTAGGATCTGCCCTACTTTGACAACCCAATAAAGTTGGATACTCTCCTGGCGAGTGCCCTTGAATTGTGTTTCCATGATCTAATCAATGGATGTATGTTCCATGCGATCAGGGTTGAGCTCTTTTGGTGTCAATTGTTCTGCTATCTCTGAGGTGTCCAATAATGGTGGAAAATAAGGCTGAAGGAGGTCCACATTGAACACTAGGTGAAATCCAAGGAAGGGGGGAATGTTGAGCTCAAAATCATTGTCACCCACATCCTTAGTGATGGTGTAAGGTCCATAACAGAGTGGATGAAGCTTCTGATGAGGCCCCGTAAGGCATTCTTTCTGCAAGTGCAACCAAAATTGATGTCCCATCTGAATTTGGGGTGGAACTCAGTGTTTATCATGGCATTGCTTGTACTTGGCATCAGACTTCTATAAAATATCGTTAACTTGTTGGAAGATGTGCTAGATCCGCTCAATAAACCAGGTGGATTTTTCAGCTCAAGTTGGGGGATGTGATGAGTTTTCTTGGGTGGCAGAAAGGGGTAGTGCAACATCCATGGGAACCAATGGTTGAAATCCCAACCCCACCTGAAAGGGGTTGTGGTTGGTGGAGCTATGTATGGCTATGTTTTAGTTATGTTGAACATAAGGAATAATCTCATCCTAGGTGTGGGGGTGCTTGGAATTGTACATGCGTAGGATGTGCGCGATCATTCGGTTGACGAAATCGGTTTGGCCATCTGTCTGGGGGTGGAAGGAAGTGCACTTGGTGAGCTTGGTGTCTAGTAGTGACCAGAGGCTCGACCAGAATGTGTTGAGGAACCGATTGTCCCGATCTGAGATAATGGTTTATTGGATCCCAAAGTGTACCCACTCTCGTTCAAAGAAGAGCATGGAAGTGGCCTCCTTTGTGATGCTCTTATTGCAGATGACCATAATCGCCATCTTGGAAAAGCGATCAACAACCACAAAGACACAATCATTTACCCACTTGGTGAATGGAAGGCCCAACGTGTAGTCCATTGAGATGGATTCCCAAGGCTTGTCAGGAGTAGGCAAAGGATTGTACAAGCCTTGTTTCTTAGTGGTTGGTTTGGAAATAACGCAAGCAGTGCAGGACTGGATATACTTGCTGACATCCTGTCGAAGTTTCGAATAGTAGAAATGTTGTTGCAACAATGCCACTATCGTTTTCACGTCGAAGTGTCTTGCCACCCGATTGTAGTGGGCTTCCCAAATCAACTTCGCTCGATCATTTAATGGAACAAAGATATGATTTAGATGGCACAACATCCCATCTCGAAGATGGAAATTAGTGACAACTTTGTTTGCACCCAACATCTAGTAGGTGTTGGCAAAGTTAGGATCTATCTCATAGAGGTGGGGCCATATAGAGGTCTCGTGGTCGCAAGAATCTAGCACTGTGGTGAGTTTCATGAGTGGAGGTCGGTTGAGGAAATCAGCGACTCAGTTGGTACTTCCTTTTTTATACTTGATGTTGAGGTGGAACTACTGCAAATATGTGGACCACTTCTAATGGAGGTCATTCTGCAATTTTCCTTGTGTCTGCATGAACTGCAGCTACTTATGATCAGTGTGGATGACTATATCCTTCCTGAGAATGTAATCCCTCCACTAGCAACAAGCTTTCACAATGGAGTACAGTTATTTTTCATAACTAGGGTACTTATAGACAACATCTGATAGTGTCTCACTGGGTGGCTGTGCTGAGTGATGACTACACGCACATGATAGTATGAAGCATCTGTCTCGATCTTAAAGGGTTGTTGTAGGTCAGGTAATGAAAGCACTGGGGTTAAGCACAAGCACTGCTTCATATCATCAAACTCTTTCTATTGGGACATGCCCCACACAAATTTTTCCTTACCACCACCCTTGGTTATTTGGTCAAGGTCCCATGCAATATGGGAGAATCTGAACATGAACTTGCAATAGAAATTGGCAAGGCCTAAGAATCTCTGAAGCTCAGTGAGCGTGGTTGGGGATGGCCAGTCACGAATGACTTGGATCTTGGATGGATCAACATGCACACCAACAATGTATCCTAGGTATTGTACCTTGTCCATGCCGAAGGAACATTTTTCCAAGTTGACATATAGCTTGTGTTGCTGCAGAGTGTGCAAAACCTGTCGAATATGCTCCAAGTGTTCTGCACAAGTCTTTTTGTAGATGAGGATGTCCTCCAGATACACCACCCAAAAAAAAATAGTGAAAGGTCACAAGATATCGTCCATCATCCTCATGAAATTTGTTGGGGCATTTGTCAAACCAAAGGGCATGATCAACCATTCAAAAAGACCTTCTTTTGATTTGAAGGTAGTTTTCCATACATCTGTTTGTTCTATTGGGACTTGATGGTAGCCAGACTTCATATCAATCTTACTGAATTATTTGGCCCCCTTGAGTTGATTAAGGAGATCGTGGATTTGGGGAATTGGGTATCGGTTCCTAACTGTGATTTTATTTAGGGCCCGGTAATCAATGCAGTCGCCAGGTCCTGTATTTATCTCGCACTAGTACGATTGGGCTTCCAAAAGGTGATGAGATGGGTCAAATGTTCCCCTTGTGGAGCAGTTCTTGGATCTGACACTTGATCTCCTCATTTTCTAGCAGTGAGTGACAATAGACTGGCCCATTGGGTAACGGTGCGTCGGGGGTTAGATCGATGGAATGCTTGACTTGATAGTGCATAGGTACCCCAATAGGTGATGAGAAGATGTCTTTGTGTTCCTCCACGACCTTATCCACTTGATTCTGCTGCGTGGAGAGGTCGGTCGCGGAGGCCATGGATGTAGCTACAGCCTTTCACTCACTCTGAGAGATAATCACGAAGAAGACAAACTTCTTGGTCTGATAAATGACCTTCCTGCATTGCTTGGCAGAGATTAAGGAAATAGCACTAGGTGGGACTATCTCGGGTATCCTGTACAATTTCATGTTCAAAGTACTAATAACACCGCGAGGCCTAGACTCATATACAACATGATGTTTCCATAAATAAGGTTGGCCCAAAAGAACATCACAGACTTCAAGGGGAGAAGAATCACACAATACCTCATCTTTGAATGGTTTGATGTCGTACAATAGACGATCTTGTTGACTGATGCGAAGATCGCTTCCTTGACATAGCCATCTGATGGTGTAGGGCTATGGGTGTGACATTGTCGACAGGAATAGCCACTTGACAACCTCTGCTAGGATGAGTTTCTTCTGGCTATCACTATCAACGATGAACTACAACGAAGTGCCTTTATTAGTTTGAATGTAATACAATGATAATGCTATTAATAATTAAATGTGTTTAGAGTGATATGTGTACTAATAATTTAATTTATAAAATTTTAAATTAAAATAATCAAATTAAATTTAAATATTCTATGTGAGTTTACTTTTACATAAATATAAATATAGATATAAAATCAAATAATTTTAATTTTTTTTTATTTAAACTATTTTTATTTCAATTATATAAATTAAATTAATTTAAAAATATATATTTTTAAGGATTCAAATAATGAGTTAAATCTCCTATCAAATAAAAATAATATTTAAGATCTTTATCATGACTTTACAATATTTTTTTTATTTTTATTAAGAAGATATTTATGTGTAAAAAGGAGAATAGAATGACTAACCTTTAGAATGATAAAGATTATAAAATTATTAGAAAAGCTATTAAGGATGCTTATAATAAAACCTTAAAATCGGAAAAGATAAATGGATACAGAGCCTTAATTAAAAGGTAAAAAAAGTACTATATAGATAGAAAGCAAGAGGAGCATTTGCACTTCTCTAAGTAAGATTCTAAGAAATTTTGAAGGTAAATTCTAACTTGTAAAACTAAAGAAAACAATATGATTCCCTTGAGAAACTAGAATTCCTAACGAGGGATTTACTAATCTCCTAATGTTGTGGACAAAATTCAAATATTTTCTACAAAGGAAAAACAAATTTCTTTAAAAGACATAGAGTTTGAGGTTAAGTAGTTGGCAAGAGGGAAAACTAAGGACACAAAAGACTACCAAGAAAAAATCATAAAAATTGGAGGGCCTATCCTCATCTCTCCCATCCACAAGCTCTTCAATTTAGCATTCAACCAAGGTTTCCCTAAACCATGAACACAAAGCCACAATATTCCTATTTTCAAAAGTGAGGATAAAAATTGTAATTCCTCTAATTATATGACCATTATGATTAGCTCTATTTTAGCCAAGTTATATGGCATTGCTTTATAAAGAAGATCAGTGTTTGGCTAGAAATCCATGGAAAAAGAGTTAAATGCAATGACAAATTTAGGAGCTATCATTCAAATATGGACCACCTTGTTACACTTAGAATCATTATGGAGGAGTGTCACAATTATAAAATCAATCTCTTATGTTGCTTCGTTGAATTTAAAAAATCATTTGACACAGTGCCTAGAATTAAGCCTTCAAATAGATTAGAAGAGCTAAATGTTCATTTCGAGTTGAGATTTTCTATGATGAGATTGTAAGAGAACACTATTTCCAAGTTTAGGAACATTGAGAGCTGGTCAAAAGACATTAATTGTAAAATAATAATTAAGCAACAATATCCCTTATCCCCCGCCCTTTTTGGCATATACATCGACAAGTTACAAGGTTGAACATTGGAAGAAATAGGTTGTGTCAACATGATTCTAACTAATATAGCCATCACCCTTCATCTTTACATTGAAGATATTGTTCTTATGGCAATGAGTCCCTATGATCTCGAGAAGCAACTACAAATCCTGAAGGATTTTTTCTTTACAGTGGGTATCATTGTTAATACCGAGAAAGCAAAGGCTATGATAATAAAATTCAAAAATATCACTTACGCTAATTTCATGTATGACAAAAATACTTAGAAGAAGTGACTTCATATAATCATCTCATAAACGATCTTCATAACAAGCTCAATTGGAACTATATCATCAAGAAAAGGATAAATTGAGGGTATTAAGCTTATTATGGTCTTGACAATAGCTGTGAATCAATAGATATTTAGATAAGGGATAAGAAGAAACTCCTCTTTGAGGCTCTCATCACTCCTATTATCTTATATGGTTTTGAACTTTGGGGTTCTAGCATCTCTAGATAATCGTGGAGAAATATAGAGAAAATCCAAAAGCATTTTATAACTTATAATCTTAAAATTAAAGGTAATACATGTTATCCTATCCTCCTCATAGAAACGAGTATTTCCCCCATTGAGAGCATGACTATGACTAGATACCTAATGTATAAGAAAAAGATAAACAACATAAAAGACACTTGAGGCTTTTTATGATTACTTCAATTTCCAATCAAAACTACTTGTGGCTCAAGTGAGGTTGGCATAAAGATGCCAAGGCTTGGCTAAATCATTAGGGAATCAAGAAAGATGGCACCCTCCAAAATAATGATAATATTAAAATTATTATTACAACGAAATTTAAGGAGAAATTGTGGTGTGATAAAGAATTAGAGGATAAGAGATAATTAAGATACTATAAGAAGATGTTCAACCATAATCTAAAAGATCAAAAATATCTCTTTATTTTAAATAGCTTAAAGAAGAAAAACAACATTGCTAAAA
The DNA here is from genome assembly GCA_000966675.3 of Picea glauca. Classification (NCBI taxonomy): domain Eukaryota; kingdom Viridiplantae; phylum Streptophyta; class Pinopsida; order Pinales; family Pinaceae; genus Picea; species Picea glauca. The sequence continues at coordinate 84,274 of JZKD02S1724098.1, forward strand.
CAAGAATCCACTCTCACTAGCTCCATAGCGAAACATGGTGTTGGGCAATTCCTAAATTGTCATGAGTTAAAAGAATTTGTCATCTTTGTGACACTAAAAAGGTTGATGATGAAAATCACTCTCTTAGAATGTTTTGCATACACCCACATTCAATCAGAATTAAAAAATATTTATTATACCAACCTTCTAAACCTTATAACTCATCAAAACTATGATAATTTAGGAATGCTCTCTTAAAATTATTCAAATACATAAATAAAATTTTAAAGCAAGTCAAATAACTCCTTACTTTTTTTTCTTTAAGTAAAATAAACAAAGTCAATCTCATTGAATATCAATAACCTTCATTATCATTATCATATAAATTAAATTAAATTATTTTAAAAATATTATTTTAATTATATATACATAATATATACACATTAACCTCTAATATATAACATATACATAAGCTACCACAAATGGAATATATTTGGCCAACATTTCCATCAAACTTCAAAAGGACGTGGAATAAAAGGTTGAGCGATCTCATATAGAGTGATGTGACTTTCTCATTTTCCATAAATTTCATGGTAATGATAGCATAGAGGTACATCCTCTACTTGGTCATCAAACGAAAAGGTATATAGTGGAATTTTTAATTTATTTGAAAAGAAAATGTAAATATTGGAAATTTTAATTTATTTGTATCATGTCAAATGTGAAAGGTTGATTGTATCATGTCAAATGTGAAAGGTTGATGGTAACTTTTTTATGAAGTATTTTCTATTTTATATATTTTGAAGATTTATTGGTGATTAAAATTATATGTATTGTTGAAATGATTATACCATTTCCTTGAATTAATAATGGAAGAATGTGATATACTTATATAATTTTATAAAAAAATAGTAAGTACACAATTTATATTAATTAAAAAAGAAGATGTAGAATAAGTATAATTAGAAATGTTTTCAAAATGTTTAATAATAACAAAATTTTATGTTATCTAAAATCTAATATCTTAGTTTAATTATCTTTTTAATAGTAACTATAAAATTTATATTAATTAAAAAAAAAAGTTGTAAAATAAGTACAATTAAAAATGTTTCAAAGATGTCTAATAATAACAAAATTCTGTATTATCTAAAATGTAATATCCTAACCTAATTATGTTCAGGGATAAAATTACCCAATATTTATGAGAGGTATATATTCTACAAAATAAATATAGTCTAAAAACTTTACAGAATATAAAAACTAATAAAAGGTATGTCTATTCACTATTTTTTTTTCTAGTGTTGCATTGTTAGGTTCCAAAGTTACTTGCTCAATTTCCATTACATCATCAAGTTGATGCATTGTTTCTTCCTCATTTAACTTTCCACAATTTGAATTCGCAAATTGAAGCTTGTTTGATGCCCCTAAATGGTCTCCCATTCTCATATTAATCATCATGGTCCAAAGCATATTACATTTAGCTTCGAGGACTGTCATTTGAGACTTCTACAAGTGAGTCCATAATTGTTGCAACCTAAGTGACTATGTGTTGCTCATTCTTATGAATCTTTGTCCGTGCTATAAAAATTAATGTCTTATTAGCCTCAATAATTTCTTCATGGTTCCTTAAAACCTTTGTAATCTCCCTCAATTCCCAATAATCCATTGGAAAAGAATGCCAAAAAAAACACCAATTCACTTGCATAAACTACATGGTACAAGCCACACCCAATCCCTACAGAGCTCAAAATGACCCCCATAACATAGTTCAAAATCACTCAACAAAAAGACTTTGAAAACATTCACTAAAATCCCAAAGAACAAACCAAGTCTAAGAAGAATAAAAGAGTAAAAACCAATAAAACCCCAATGCTTAGTAATATTAAATTAACTTAAATCAAATTAAAAATGGATCTACGAAGTCACGTTGCAAGTACCAGTGTGGCACTTTACTGTCACTCTTTTATTTTCTACCAGCATCCCCGTACGATAAGGCGTAATTAATAATATAATTATTGTAAAAAAACCATTGGACATTGGGTAGAAGATACCATGAACACTTATGAAAAGTATTAATAAAAGAAAAAAACTTATAAAAAAATAAAAAGTAAAATATATGGACTAATTTTTTATCCCATAAAATAATGAAAAGTAAAATATATTAAGAAAATTTTCCTTACTCTTTATTTGAAAAAATTTTGAAAAAACATAAAATAATTTTCATTTTAAATTTGAAAAGTGATTTTTTATTTTAATTTTCATTTGGGTAAAAAATCATTTTAAGTTATTCTTTGAAAAAGGCTAGAAAAGCTATTGAAAGACCATGAAGACCTCAATTTTATCCCTGAAATTTTCCATTTTCCATAGAACATAAAAATGCTCAAAGCAGATAACTTACTAATCTCCCTAGGAATCATACCAGAAAGCCTGTTTTTGCTGAGATCGATCTTTTCAATTTTCTCCAGCTGGCCAATCTCTGACGGAACATTACATGTTAATTGATTTCCATAGATCAGAAGAAAGCGCAAAGCAAATAACTTTCCTATGGATGACGGAAGAGAGCCACCAAGACGATTATTGGAAATATTCATCAACCATAGCATGGAGGATACATTCTTATCTTTCTCTGTTATTCTCCCACTGAGATAATTGTTGTCCAATTCGATCCAATACATCATGGGGGAGTATAGCAAGCCAGCAGGAATCGAACCATTCAAATAATTTTTCCCCATGTTAATTTCACTCAGGGAATTGCATGTACCCAGAGACTCAAGAATCGGGCCAGAGAATAAATTATTGTCTATCGATAAAGATTCAAGCCTTGCACCCTTGCAAATGTTCGGGGGATGGAACCAGTTAGTTTGTTGTAAGAAACATACACATACACTAGCTTTCCACTCATGCCGAGTTGCTGAGGAAGGAAACCCGTGAAATTGTTTTTCCCGAGATCCAAGCACTCCAAATTTGGCAAATCCCCAATGAAAGATGGAATCCCACCATGTAGTCTGTTCGCGAACAGATAAAGATCTCTCAACTCTTTTAGCTCCGAGAATTCCATGGGTATTTCACCAGAGATATTGTTATAGGATAGATCCATGACTTTTAATCTCTCAAGATGGCCCAGATGAGGAGGAATAGGGCCAGTGAAGCCATTTCTGAACAAATACATTGTTTTCAGATTTTTCAGACCACCAAGCTGAGGAGGAATAGGGCCAGTGAGTCCATCGCTGAACAAATACATTATTTTCAGATTTTTCAGACCACCAAGCTGAGAAGGAATTGCGCCACTAAAACCACAATCGGACATTTCGAGATTTACAAGCTTGCTCAAATTCCCTATCTCGGGAGGAATCCCACCGTCAAATGCATTATAGTATCCCAAATAGATCTCTTTCAACTTCGCCAGATTGCCAAGCTCTCTGGGTATTCTTCCACTCAAACTATTTCCAGCCAAGCTGAGATATTCCAGATTTTGGAGCTTCCCATACTCACGGGGAATGCTGCAGGAGAAGTAATTTCCTCCGAGGTCAAAATTCCTGAGCTTCACGGGATAGCTCAAATCCGACGACAATGCCCCCGACATATTGTTGTTATAGACATCGAGAAACTCTAGGTTCCTCAATTTTGATATGTTGGAGGGGAGGCTTCCATTGAGGAAGTTATCGGAGACATCAAGTGAACCGAGGGCTCGCAGATTTGTGACCTGATTGCACAATGGGCCTGAAATACCCATCGAAGAGAGATTTAGAGCCACGACTCGACCCATATGGTCACATTGGACGCCAATCCATGAGCAATGGGTGGTGTAATTGGAGGGTCTCCAGCTATCTAACAGATGAGGATGATCAATCATTGTTGCTTTCATTGAAATAAGCACTGAGGCGTCTCCATGGAATGAAGAGTTGGGGAAAGCAGATGATGGGTATAGAAACAACGCAAGGAGGAAAACAGACAAGTGCAAGGCAAGTTTTGGCAGCCTCATTTTGTAGTGAATGAATCTACGATATTGACAAAACTGTTATTGTCACTGAAAGAAGAGGCCGAACAACTAAAATCTACAACCAAGATGGTGCAAACCCTGGAGACGCAGAGAAGACAACGTGCAAACCTAGCTTCCTATAAAATTGTAGAAAGGAAGGAAGGAGAGGCGTGGTAACAACAGACGAACGACAACCAACTAAGAACAGAAAACCAGTCTTCACAAGAGATGGACTCTCAATCTTCAAAACATTGCAGAGACAGATGCCCCTAATCTTTCCCCGGAACATGCCGCGTAGAGAAGAAATTACATGTAAAGGCATGATGCAGAACATTAATAATAATAATAATCATCTATTTTTAAGGTCACGACCAAGCCAGCGCATCAAATTGGTGTATGAGATCCCCTTGTTCTCGGTCGTCAATCTTTTACAAAATGAGAAGTCGAGGATATAAATGTTCTATACAAATAACATTCAAATCTTTTCTATTCAGGAAAAAGATATTTTTCTTTAGAAGACATAGACTTTGGGGTTAATCTCATTATGGATAAATGGAGGGCATTAATCTCATTATGCTCTTGAAAATAGCTTTCAATCAAGCTTTGGGAGAAGAAGAAACTCCTCTTAGAGGATCTAGTCACTCCTAATATCTTATATGGTTGTGAAGTTTGTGATTCTGGCATCTCTAAATAATCATGGAGAAAAATAGATCAAAGCCAAAAGCATTTTATAACTTATAATCTTAAATTAAAGGCAATACATGTTATCCTATCCTCCTCATAGAAGCGAGTCTTTCCCCCATTGAAAGCATGGCCATGACTAGGTACCTAATGTATAGGAAAAAGATAAACAACATAAAAGACAATAGGCGTTTTAGGATTGCTTCAAACTCCAATCAAAACTACGTGTGGCTTAAGCAAGGTTAGCATAAAGATGCAAGGCTTGGCTAAATCATTAGGAAATCAAGGAAGAGGCCACTCTGCAAAATAACGATAATATTAAAAATATTATTACATCTGAATTTAAGGAGAAATTGTGGTGTGATAAAGAATTAGAGAATAAGAGAAAATTAAGATACTATAAGAAGGTGTTCAACCATAATCTAAAAGATCAAAAGTATCTCTCTATTTTAAATAGCGTAAAGAAGGAAATCAACATTGCTAAAATAAAAACCCACTCTCATGAGCTCTATAGTGAAACATGGTGTTGGGCAATTCCTAAAACATCATGGGTTGAAAGAATTTGTCATCTTTGTGACACTAAGAGGGTTGATGATGAAAATCACTTTCTCTTAGAATGTCTTTCATACACCCACATTAAATCACAATTTTAAAAAATTTGGTACAATACCAACCTTCCTAACTTTAGAACTCATCAAAACTATAGTAATTTATGAATCTCTCTTAAAGTTGGTAATTTAGGAATACTCTCTTAAAGTTATTCAATCACAGAAATAAAATTTTAAAGAAAACCAAATAACTCCTTCCCTTTCTTATAGTAAAATAAAACAAAATAAATCTCACTGAATATCAATAATATTCATTAACCTATAATATATACATAGACTGCCACAAATACAATATAATTGGCCAAATTTTCCATCAAACTAGAAAAGGACGTGGAATGAAAGGTTTAATGATCTCATATAGAGTGATGTGACTTTCTCACTTTCAAATTCAAAAAAGTAAGTCCTTGTTCTTTCTAGTCAAAAGGCAAGTTTCATGGTAATTATAGTGTGGAGGTACAACCTCTACTTGGTCATCAAATGAAAAGAAAGGTCATCAAACAAAAAGAAAAGGTATATAGTGGAATTTTTAATTTATTTGAAAATAAAAGGTATATATTGAAAATTTTAATCACTACAAGGAGAACATCTTATGGAACTTCTTCGAAAAATTCTTCCCTTAGTTATTTATAGTGGAGGTTGTTAGTATAGGCTAATTCTTCTCGAGTGAAAACTCCTTTGACAAATGGTTCCAAATAATTGGGAAGACCATTCAATGCCACATTCATGACCTCTACTTCCTCTATTTTCTCCCCTATGGTTGCAAGTTGATCACACACCTATGTGATTCTCATGAGATAGCTGGTAACATTATCAGATCTAGATATATGCATTGATTTGATTTGATTCCTTAAGACAATCTTCTTATTCATGTTCTTGCTTTGGAATAAACTTACCAAGGAATCAAACATATATTTGGTCATCTTCTTCTCGGATAGGATAGGTGCATACACCTTGAAAAGCATGATTTTCAAGGGTGGTACAAAAGAATAGATTGTGCCAGGTTTGTTTGTAGTTGTATTTTTCTCAGTGGGCCATTATCCCTGTTACAGGAGCCCTAATTTTACCATAATAAAATCATCTAAGTATTAGTTTTTCCTCTAGGGTTTTTCTAGGGGTTTCTACCCGAAAACATTTATGTCTTGTGTGCAATATTTTGGTTTCCTTATTTATGCTTATGTTGTAATGTTTAGTTTATTACTCAGCTGTGATTTTATTCAATAAGTGATTTATTTGGAATTAATTGTCGGGTGTTAGGTTGAAGGAGTCCTCTTTTGTTGTCTTCTCCTCTAGAAGAATCATGTGTTTGACTCCTCCCTTTCTAAGAAAGGCACACAAGCTCATGGGTGGAATGAGTTGACTTATTTCCAAAGGATTTCTTCTAGTGGGAAAACCCCCCCTATGACTACACTAGGGTTTACAATGTAAGCAGATCAATTAACCATCTAAAAGTCAAATACTTCTCTAACTACCCCAAACATACCCAAGACTCATACAAGAAAAACAAATATGGGAGGTATCGGGTAACTATACCTCTACTCCGCGTTCGGTGATGATCCCCTCGCGCTTGAAAGCTTCGCTGACTGCACACCTCCTCTCAAGGTTGGCCTGCATTCAAAGATAGACAAACATAAAGCTACAAGCATGCAATTCATATACAAATTACAATTAGATGTTAGAATGTCAAACATAAAACATTAAAAGCATTCAACACACCATGATTTGGGACAAGAAAAGTACTTCTTTTATTAATAACTCAATGATTATACCTTTACAACCAAAGCCAACTACTGCTCCATGAACCTGGTCCGAGCTCCTCTTTATCGAGCTCCAAGTGCACCTATGTCTGGCTTCTCCTCTCAACCTTTGGATCTCTTCTTGGGAAGTGAATGCATTCTGATAGAGGAAGAAGGGCTAATTGGGGAATGTTGAGGCAATTCTCACAAAAGGGATGCAAGTACTTGGGGAAAGGAGGGGATGTGAAATGGGCAGAGTTTCATTGTTCTTATGTCTAGATGTGGAATGAGACCCCAATAAATCCTTTTATATAACAAAAGGATGGTTATTCGGTTGGGTGATAGGCTATAGGTGGTGGATTAGTTGAGAAACTACCCAATAGCCCGTAATCTCAACGAATTCATGGCAACTTTTGCAAGTATATGTGGGATGTAGTTGTGCAACATGCGTACGTATGTGGGCTGTAGTGGTGCAACAAGCATATGTATGCAGGGAATATTGGTGCAGGGCGCTTACATCTTCAAAAAATGTGTTTTTTTAGAAGAGCAACTCAGTGATGGCTTGGAAAAAAATGCAAGTAAGAGGGCCAAAGGCCAGGTATGCATGTGTAGGGAAATTTAGGGTTATAACAGATGCCCCATAATGTGTGAGGTTAGAAGAGCATCTGATGGCCGAAATACATTACAAAATCTTCGCCATTGTACGAAATGAGTGAGCCCAAGACTAGAGTTCGATATGTGCCATCTGCAAAAATAACAATTGTCTCTTCGAGGCAGGCATACCCATGATCGGAATGAAATAAATTATGGCGACCAATCAAATACACTGCAGATCCATGTCATATAACTTTATAAGTTTAGTCGCGAGCAATACACAATGGATCTACATCTCAAAATAAAAAATATACAAGTATAGTATCCATCTTCAAGAAGCCAATACCGCCCGATAGTTGGAGATGAGGTCTTCATAGCTCGAGCAACAACTTCAAGATATTCAAAACTTGGGTAGGAGTGAAATGTGAGGGTATGAATTCACTACCCAGAGGTCTTTGACAACTCGTCGGGAAAAGATAAGAGGATCTCGATGATCAGGCAGAGAACTTCATTGTTTTTGAACACAGACTTGATTGGGCTTTTGGGATGGTCGGATCATGAGGTCAAGAGACAAACTGCAGAAAGGTTGAATCAGGTTGGGTGAAAATTCCCTTGGACAAAAGCACAAAAGATGATCAGACTCCGACAGCATGACATTGACATAAGTTCACGATGCAGGAGGCAACTCAAACTCAACATGTGTTTGGAAGAGTAACCAAATGGAGGAGGAAACAACTCTATGTAGCGAGAAAAACTTCCTAAGGTTATATTAGATCCCAATTCTTAACAAACAAACAAAAGGATGTGTTTTGTCCAAGGGAGACACATTGTGCTGCCAAAAAAGAATATATATTTCTCGTCCCCTCTTTTTGGGTTTTTTTTATTTTTTTTGTCTTTTTCAATTTTTTAAAGAGCTTTGAAAAAGAATAAAAGAATGCTACGTTACAAAGGAGGAACAAGTGTCACAAGCATACTAGTTCCAAGCGCAAGGAATAGACTAATGCTTAGAGCAAGGAGACATGTGCAGGAAAAGGACATCCTTCAAAGGTGTTAGGTCGCAGAGGCAAAGTGCTACAAGGCTTGCGTATAAGGCATGCTTCAAAGGTTCAGTTGAGAGAAACATGGAGCTGACATTAGGCCAAAGACGCATATATGCAAACGCGATTAATAAGACACAATGAAACCCCCTTCAATGTAATTTTCAACGAGCCCAGAGAATGTAAGATCGGTAGTATTTTCACGTTTAGAGAGTCTGAAAAAACATAAAAGAAGACTCCAAGGGGTACCTTTTTCGGAAATAGTCTAGTCAGTTTGAAAAAGGGGTAAACTAGCATCGAAAAGATGTCTATTCAAAACCATTTTAACAAGTGTGACAACGACAAGATCACTCAACAATCTTTTCAATTTTAAGGAGTCTTAAAAGAGCTTAACTATGGACTTGCTTCCTTTTTTTGGATTTAGTCCCCTTAGCTCGAAAAAGTATAAAATTTACTGAGGAGAACTCTCCCAGCGAGATGAATCTCCCAAGGTGTACATTTTTCCTCCATAATCCATAGGCCAGAAAAAGTGGTAAACTTATGCCAGTAGATGTTCTTATGTACCAATTTAACGAGTGTGAAGGAACAAGGTCACTCGACAATCTTTTCAATTTTAGGGAGTCTGAAAAGAGCTTAACTATGGACTCCATGGGGGTTCTTTTTTCGTAAGTAATCTCCAAGGCCCGAAAAAGGTGATAAACCAAAAACCAAGAAGAATGTTTCTTTTTCGTAAATTTAGTCCCTCGGGCCCGAAAAAGGGTTAAACTTATACCTGAGAATACTCTTCTAGCGAACCGAAGTTCCTAGAGTATACCTTTGTTCATACAATTGACCATCTGAACCAAGAAAGGGGTAAACTACTGTCAGACAGACGTGCCTTCAAATTTGAGTTTGGCAAGCGTAAATGACAACAAGATCACTCGGCAATATTTTCATTTTTAGAGAGTCTGAAAAGGGCTTAAAGAAGACTCCAGGAAGTTACTTTTCTCAGTTAATCCAGACAAGATTGAAAAGAATAAATGTAGTCTCGTCGGATGTTGCTTTTGGATTTCAAAGCGAGCTTGAAAGACAACAAAGAGTGCTCATTTTTTGGTAGTCCTGAGAGTGAGGCCAAGAGTGATGGTGCATTAGACGAATGAGGCTCAATCTCATAATCATGACAGGACTAACAAGGACTCCCGAGCCTAAAGTCATTATGGACAGCATGGATGCCAAAATGCAACAAGGATCTATCTAGGGCATCCATGTAAAGGTAGGCTCTACCACCTAATCACGACACTTCTAAAGTAGCAATGACGGTTATGTGTCGCACTTCGGTGGGATTGATCCTATGGAAAACTGGAAAAGACAACGAGATGCAGAAAGTGGAGGTGAAATCCTAACTTATATGTAAAAAGTAGGAAAAAACGACTTTTACCAAAGGACCTTTAAAAATGACCCATCTCCCAAAAAAGTTACCAAACCAAAAGGCAAAGTGCATCATAACATCCAACAAGAAACTCAAGAACCAAATTAAATGATTTCCAAGATGGAAAAAACAACAAAAGAGGTCAAAAAGTTGGCAAAAAGGGCTAAAAAAGTCTATAAATAGAAGCTAACAACTCATTTTCACCATTGCAATTTGAAAATTGACCAAAAGGTAAAACATTCCCCCTCCACCTTCCAAAGCCTCATGAATCATGTATTTCGTCCTTTTCTCCATCATTTTTTCTTAGTTTTCTTTGATGATATTATCATCTATAGTAAAACTTGGCAAACTCATCTTTCCCATGTGGATCAAATTCTCCATCTACTCTCGCAACACCAAATTTTCCTCAAATGCTCTAAATGTGCCTTTGGAGCCTCATAAGTAGAGTACTTGGGTCATATTGTTGGAAAGGCTAGTGTCCGGGTGGATCCTAAAAAGATTGAAGCAATGGAGGATTGGACTTTCCCCAAGACTATCAAAATCTTGCATGGTTTTTTTGGGTTTAACCGACTATTATCGCAAGTTTGTTCAGAATTATGAGAAGATTCTGGCCCCTCTCACTACTCTCCTTAAAAATAATTATTTCACTTGGACTCTCACAGTGGATTTTGATTTTCAAGCTTTGAAGGCAGCTATGTGTACTACTCTGGTCTTGGCCCTTCCAGATTTCACAAAAACCTTTATCCTCGAATGTGTTGCCTCGGGAAGAGGAATTGGTGATGTCCTTATGCAAGAAGGCAGACCTTTGGCCTTTACTGGAAAACAATTGTTCGAACGCCATTTGGGCCAATCAATATATGAAAAATCAATGTTGGATATTCTGCATGCAGTGGATCTCTAGCGCCCTCATCTCCTACGGAAACGCTTCCAAATTAAGACAGATCATCAAAGCCTCAAGTATTTTATGGAGCAACGACCTTCCTCCCAAGAGAAACAAAAATGGGTAACTAAGCTCTTTGGTTATGATTATGAGATCATTTACAAGAAAGGCAAATAAAATGTGGTTGTTGATGCTCTTTGTAAGGTAGCTAGAGAGGTAGTGGGGGGGCCCAGAGGGTCCATAGTGATAATAGTGGAGGTCATTCAATGTAAGGTGGACTAGGTCCACTATATTATTAAATAAGGCCCACT
>JZKD02S1724109.1:51497-72310 GCA_000966675.3 Picea glauca
AGTATGATAAATTGAAAGCTAAAGCTGTTACAAAAGATCCACTTCCATTCGAGTCTGTATCATCATAAATCCATAGTCTTTGTTCTCCCAACAATGATGGGTTCATTACAAAAATAAATGAGTATATAAAGGCCACATGGTAAAATATCCCTGTGGGAATTATCAAAAATAGTTTACAAAAAATCCGGGAACAATCTCCCAAGTCTCTATTTATGCCTATGACTAATAACTTAAAACAAAACTATATCACAAAAAACATGTTCTAAAATGCCACAGCATGTCCAATTTGCCATTGAAATTCATAGGTACCTGTAGGTGGACAAGAATAAACAAGTTTAGATAATGTTTTATTTGTAAAATTAACAAAAATCTAAATTTTAAGACTAGCTACAGAATCTCACGATTTTTTAGCTGGTCTTATTTGCAAACAGAACCGTTTTAAATCAATCCAAACGATAACAAAAATATATTCGACCTATTAAAAAAATCTTTAATTACTAATTGAAAACAAAGAAAATCATTCACGCCAAAACAAACCAAAACTTTTATGCAAAATCTGAACAAACGAAATCATAATTGAATCCATTTCAATCGAAACAGATTGTAAATGAATATCAAACAAATCTTTGGTACAAATTCAATATAGATACAATATGTCAATCCAACACTTAACAAAATCGTTTTTAAATCCAAAACTAAAAGAGTTGTTTTTTCGAATCAATAGATTACATTGTATTTATCAAACCAATCTTTGATATTAATGCATCGCATACACAAAATATTATGCTAATTCAAACATTAGAATCGTTTCTGGATCAAACCAAACATAACTGAATCAAACTAACTCAGGGTCGACACGATCGTTATACTAATTCAAGAGAAATCAAATCGTGTTAAATTAAAACATAGCTATATGATTTTAGCAAACAAATCTTCAATGCAAACATAATTCAAAACGAAATCAAAATAACAGAATCATTTTTAAATCTATTTAAACAAACAGAACTAAATGGGAGCGAACACAATCGGCTAACCAAATCATTCAAAATCGATGTTGAAATACATACCTGGGCTGTAGAAAAACGATTCGGTCAGGATAACCTTGAGTTGACAAAGGCTGTAGCTACCTCAACATTTCTGAAGACAATTGAACCCGTAGTCTTTTGCTTCTTCTCGTTGGTTTGTAGCCTGTCGTTCTCCTTTGACAACAAAATAACTCGTTCCTCTAATGATTTAATCTTAGATTGCAATAGGGGAACATCGGTGTAATAATGTTCAAGCCAATAATTGCAGTGAGTACACGATGATTAATTTTTCCTTGGCATTACAGGCGAGGGCTCTTTCAAGTTACCAGGCGTTCCACTGTGGAGCTTAATTCCCGGGAAGTTAGGGTCATTCTTGAGGCACGGGGGTAGATTGGAAACATAGTCATAGGGTTCCACAGAACAGAGGCCATGAGATTAAGGGTATTCCTCGGCCAAGAAGCGTTCAATCTCATAGTCTGAATCCTCGCTCAAAACAATAGGCTTGTGGTCAACGTTTTGTTTGGGCTTGTTCCGGGCACATCTAGATATCTATCGTGCATTCTTCCTTCCCCTACTGTTGACACCAGTATCACCTTTTCCTTTCTTCCTTACAGGCCTCTTAACGGTCATAGTATTGTCTTTAGCACACGGGTCGGCCATGGTATCGGGTAGGTCAATGTTGGGGTAATTCGAGGGTTTGAAAGGGGGTAGAAGGGTATGAGGTGGCATGGCAGGCCCAACCAGGGTTTCAGTGGCCACAACCTTGTCCACTTGAACAGACTCGGGAGTGGCAAAGCCATTCCTTAATAGGAAGGTCTGCCAACAGTCACCACTAAGCTTCAAATGATGGAAAATAATGACTTTGATCAAGCAACGATGGAAAAGGCTGCTATCAGCCTTCTCACGCTTAAATCATTTGGACATTTTGTAAATACTGCATAGGATATAGTGTGGCATATTCAGAGGGTAGTCTATGAAATTTATTAGCAACCGAAGATGGTAAAGGAACACCAAACCATAACGACCTTCGCAAGTCACAAATTTCTTAACAATGGCTAAAAGATCATTCCATCTGGACTTGAGGGTAGTGACAGACATACCTCTATCACAACTAACAATCTTCCTCGATGTGAATAGGAGCGGCCATGACACCTCGTCCACTTTTGAATTTTTAAACCACCTCTTCCCTTTAGCTGGTAAGCCTGTAGCCGAGTTGAGGAATTCCTCATTTAGCTCGAGTTGGATATCTCTGACCTTAGCCCTGCATCCGTCGAACGTGAGGGAGAACTGTTGGGTGACCACAAGGTTGAAACCCCCAAATTTTTGGATAAAAAATAGCCAACCACTATTCTCCAGGTCTTCGTGAGCATTTTCAAATAGCAGGAGTGTTTGGCTGCCATTAGGTTCTATGCGCACCACAGGTGCCATAGGAGAGAGCACACAGTGGGCAGGGTAAATGGACAGGGGTTTTGACAGGGTATACGCAGGATCGAAAGATCAGAGATTTCCCCAAAACCAACAGAGGTAACCCAAGATACAAGGCAGGAAATAATGTGGAAGTGTGAGAGGGTGGTGGAACGAAACAATCCCATGCAAAATATTCATATTGAATGTACAATTTATGGCGCTATGGTGATTCAAGTCACTATTGGCGTGTGTTAAAAACAATGCCAATAAAACAACCATTGAAAACTGTGATAAGTCGACCCAAATATTTTCACAACAATAGTGTTTGCATGATTTAAAACCAAAACAATGTTTCAAATATATCACCAAGGATTCGATCATAAAATGTATGCTTTGTATGAAACCATTGCACTAAGGGTCTAATCACAATGTTAATGCGTTGTTATGAAACCATTGCACCAAAGAACTTGACCAAAGACAATAGAACATCAAACCACCATTGTATCAAAGGACTCAATCACAATCATTGGAATACCATCACAATCTTATAAAAATGAAGTCATATTAACAACAAAAAAATTTCAAATGAGTAAAGGTTTTGGTGTCTTGCCAACTGTGTGACCATCATTGAATTAGAAGTGAAATGAACACATAGACAAGAGTAACCATAATAATCCAGTGACGATTTTAATGCCATTGACATGACTTTGAACTCAAGGTTTTCATGCTTGCAGTCATGAAAACGAGAACAAAAGGCAGGTGTGCAAATGCGCAAGATAATAGTGTTGTTTTATTCAAAATATTGTGATGAGAATCAAGGGTTCCAAAACACTTGTGTAGGCAGCTTATAAAGATAGGATAAAAATGAAAAATGGCTGCTAACACAAAGAAAGCACCGAAGAAGAGTGAAGATATAGAGGAGATGCGTAACCCAGAAGGAGATATCATATTTGACACTACACCGCACGCCATTGACTCAATTAAATCCTGGACACAAATCTATGAACTCCTGGATTACGAAATAAAAAATTCTCCCGTTGATTCCGACAATCACTTTCAGGATATAGTAGAATCAGAGCTCCATAAGATCGCTGCACGCCCTCGGCTCATGGCATACAACGACATGATCAATTGGGCCTTGGAGAAGGTCGATATCCTGACAAGGAGCATTTTAAATGATCAGGCGGTCGTTGTTGGCTCATTTAGGCCAGTATATATACAAGTAATGTATAAAATCTCACCAAATCCTAAGCACATTTATAATGATGAGTTTTTAACTAAATTTCAAACGAAGGAGTGTACTGAGGTAGACCGAACTTATCCCGATTTAATCAGAGAATGGTGGAGATTTCCATCGAAATTTAGAGCCGATACCCATGGGGTTTATGCCACAACATATTTGAATGAGTACATGGTCTATGTAGCCATTATGCCGTGTAGACTTTTTGGGAAAACAAATCCTTGTCATTTTCCTGCAGAATGGGTGCCCTTTTTAGAAGAAGCATCAGAAGGATACACTTTTAACTGGAGCAAGATTTTGTCTGATAACCTAGCCCAAGAAGTTTCAAATTATAGAGTTGCAAGATCTAAAGGATAGCCAGTGTATTTTTACATGTCGGCGTACATTATGGACACAATCTGTTTTGTGACTCCATTTCCCTTGATGAATTGGAGTTGGAACATAACATGTCTTGAACCCATTCACGAGTATCACTGTCTACTATGGGAAGAAAATTATAAGAATGCATATTACGAAATTTGTCATTACATAGTAATTCCAATGCATAAAATGGTTTATGGCCGTGAACCCCCTCGCATTTCTGAGCCAGTCTGTGAAAACCTCAAAGCAATAGCCAGCTGGTTCATTGGTGAAAACTTCTCTTACATTAGGGTTTATGGGTGCTCAATTCCCCCTCATGCGCTTCCAAAATTCCTCTCGGACATATTGGTATTGAGGGAGGTAGCACACCAAATAGTGAAAGGTGGTATTGGAATAGAGTTAAAGGCAGCTCAAAAAAAGTCCTGGCCAATTTTCCCTGTACATATCAGGAAATTTTCATTGCTAGAACTAGGCCATTCTAAAGTGGAAGCCGAAGCACTAGAAGAAGTTAAACTGGTAGATATCGAACACAGAAAGCATGACCCTTATCAATTAGTAAACAAACATTTGATGCACTGCAATATTAAATTTTATGAACATGAAAAGTCTATTTATGATGATATATTCAAAGAGGTTAAAACCTATGAGGAGGTATTGAATAGGGTACAAGCCTTATCACCCGACTTACAGACCGGTTTCATGTCCTTCCAAAGTCACAGGCGAAGTTGTTTGCCAAAGATTTTGCAGGGTGAATCCACAACCCCTCCTCCAGAGCAGGAAGGGCCTCCCCCAGGTTTTGAAACATATGTACAGGATAAAGAGAATACAAAGGGAAAAATGAAAAAGATTGAAATGCCTTCACAAGAAAAAAAATTTCCTTAGACAGAAAAATCAGAGGTAGGAAAAGGAAAGGAGTTGGAAACATATCCAAAAATCCCTGAGGATTTGCCCAAAAAAGTAGGAGGAACAACATCAACAGAACTTGGAAGTCCCATTACTTCTTTGACTCCATTGTAGTCTACCTATGGAAATCGTCAAGAGGGAGCTCTATATGTTAGTGATCTTGAGCCTATTTCTAGGGATGAGATTCCTTCCTCTGATTACTTTTTCAGTAAAAAGAGGAAGGCTATCCTGAAACAGGAAATGCATCCAAGAGGAAACATGATGGTAAAAAAGCACAAGATCATTGTAGATGGACAAAAACTTGAAGAGGGGGAATTCACTACATAAATAAAAGGTACAATGGGAGCCTTAACATCGACAAATTTATACTCTGTGGGTAATTTGAGAACTATGTTGCAGCAAAAAGATCAGATGATAGCTCAACTATAGGGTCAATTGAAGGAGACTGAAAGAAATATCAGTCAGGAGATAAACAAGGGCCTAGAACGAGGCCGATTCAATGACATTCAAGAGATTCAAAAACTGAAAGAAAGCTTAAATGAGCAAACCTGAAAATACAAGTAAGTCAAGCACAGGTCCTACAACAAGAATAAATAAATAAACAGTTACAAAATAAGATTAATTCCATTCAAATTCAAGTGGTAGAGCTTGAAATCTTCCAATCCCAGGTGTTGGAAATACATACAAAGATAGAAAAAGAGAAACAAAGAGTGTTCTTTAATCTGAAAGTTATTCAAAATTACTTTCAGGAAACAAGTAAATCCTTGGAGAGTATTCTCCTGAAAGAAAGAGAAGTGAAAGAAGCCAAAACAACTTCAAAAAGCAGTGGCTCTTTCAAAAAAAGAGGAGGTCAGAGAGACTTAGAAGCTATCTATTTCAAAGCAGATTAAAGGTGATATAATAATCAAAGTATGGGAGGAAAACCTTCTAGAAAACAAGAAAATAACCAGAGAGGTTAATGACGACTATCAAGGAATTTTAGACCTTTTAGAGAAAGCTTCATTAAACATTGGAAGAAACAACTGTCTAGGGTTGTTAGGAGAAATTAACATTGTTAAGCATAAGTTAAGATTCAAGGAAGATCTGGAAGAAATTCAGGTAGAGATCCCACAAATAAAGGTAATCAATGTCGCTCAAATCGACAAATGGATAGTGATGCCAAACTTAAAGTTACAAACTATTAAGTTCACAATAAATATAATCGAATATCGTCTGCCTGAACTATAGAGAAAGTTCTTCTTATTTGAGGGGAAATATATCCCAGAAGCTCCCAGATTTTTGGTGCAATTTCTGGGAAAATGTATTCGCTGTCTTAAGAGAGAAGAAGGAAGTTCATCAACGCAGACATGAAATATTGTTTTGGATATTTTTCATCATTGAAATAATAAAGAAATTAAAATAGAAATGTAAATGGTTCAACATTGCTCATTCATGTAACTGTTAGTTTTTAGAAATTAGTTAATCGCCAACGGGAAAAGGTTTTGGTGATCATGTATAGATACAATTTCACAAGACTGATAAAAGGCTTTTGTTTTTGGGAGCCGATTGTATTAGAATTTTTCCGATTTACAATGATATAGATAATGCAGAAGAGATTCCGAATTCTGTCACATTGAAGTTATGCATTCCTTCACTCTGTTTTCAATATCTTTCAATATCTTTCATTCCATGTCTTTCTAATGAATGATCATCTATAGTTTAATTCAAAATTCTACTGTAGTTTGAATTTATTTGATTATCTAATCATTTACAGTTTTTCCTCTGTGATTTCTATCAGCAGTTTCAAGCCCTATATGTCTGTTGGATGGTTATATCTTATACTCGATTAGAAATTTTGTTTTTCTCCTCTTCTTCTGTTATGATATGAGATTCTTTCACGATTAAAGCCTCATATTCTTCAACAGTGTTACTTTGTTTTTATTTTAATATTCTCAAATTACTTCAAGTATAGGAAATGGCCTTTACTGTTATTATGTTATTATTTTGAGTTCCAAAATTCCTTTTCTATTTCATCCCACAAAACTGAAGCAACAAATTTTAAAACTTTTTATAATTTAATGAAATTTTAATCCTCATGATTGTCCCAAGTAATAGACAACCTAACATAAAACCTAGTCTACAGGATCAAACTAGCATTGCTTTGAACTTATTTAATACTATCCTGCAAACAACAACTACCCGAGTCGAATTAGAACGTTCATGGGCAGTTATTGAGAGAGAAGTCAACATCCAAGAAAAATGGGAAGCTAGATAGAGACAGTTGAGAAACCAACTCTGATTTACCCTTCGTAATTGATTATTACTCTTTAATTCTCTTTATTTTTTGGATGCCTTGACGGTATACTTTAGAGCCTTAAAGTATAAACTTGGGAACAACATCATTTTGGTGTCGTTGCCAGGGAACGAAGAAACGAAACGTTTCCATGGGAAGAACGACATTGACACTTTCTTTCTTTGATAGTGAACAAAGATAGAAAACCTTCTAAGGCTACCTTTATTTTTCACTTGGTGACTCCATGATAAGTAAACTGGATATTAGCCAAAAGAACACCAGAAAGAACCCAGACGACAAGCAGACTTCTCCAATCTTTGATCCAGGAAAGATTTTAAAATCACGAAGATCCCTTAGACAAATAATCACCCATACATACTATTTTTTAGCCAGAATTTATGCAATTGAACATAAAGGAAGCACTTGAGAGATCCGTCTCACTTCCCCTTTCATACGATACATTCTCTTTCCCTGAGGTATATTCCCCAGACTTCCGTGAGCCTTCTCCCCACACACTCCGAGCTTCAGTCTCAAATCTATCAATGGTTGCACATGGAGGCGCAGAAGCTGGGGGTGGTGCCCCAAGAGGACTAACTGGTAGCCAAGCACCACTTCCTGGAATATTTTCTAAGGTAGCTTCCAGATATTCCCCCCTTTTCCTCCCATTTCCCCTACATGACCTTCCCGAAAATTATATGAAAAGCCTTCCCAAATTTACGGGGGAAGGATATTTAACCGCTCAAGAACACATAAATTTCTTCGACCAATTCACCAACATCCTTGGAATCAAACATGAATATGTCTATTCTAGACTCCTCATTCAGACTTTCGAAGGACAGGTAAGGACCTGGTTCCGAGCCTTAGCAGCAGGATCTGTAAGATCTTACGGAGAACTTGAAAATGCTTTTATCAAACAATGGGGGGAGAGGAGAGACCACCTATATTACCTAACTTAATTTGGAGCCCTTAGAAAGAAAAATTCCGAATCGGTTCTCGAGTTTACGCAAAGGTTTAATAAGTTGTATAATAAAATCCTGGTCGAGGTTAAACCTTCTCAACCCGCAACAAAGGTGATTTTCGATGGGGATTTTGATCCAAATTTTTCTCTATTATTGAGTGAAAGGAGATCAACAGATCTCACGAAAATGCAAGATGATTCCCTTGAAATCGAATCAAACATGATGGCATCAGGGAAATTAAAATAAAAAATAGAAACCGGGAACAAAGAAAATAGGAAATTCAAAGAACAAGGTGGATCCTCAGGATTGGGGAAATCGTTGGGAGATAAAATAGACGAGATGGCTAGGGTAATTAGAGAACTTTCAAATAAAATCTCAAAAATGGAACTAGATAAATCAAAAAGGGATAATTTTCCTAGAAAGGATTTTAGAAGGAATCTTGATCCTAAGGCCCCACAGAAAACAATTAAGAATGAGGATCAAAAAATCCCAACCCCCTTCAAAAGTGAAAACTTTATTGGAGAGGAAGACCTAGAAGATTTTGAAGAGTTAGATGAGGATATAAATAATCTTGGCGACGATAGTAAATCACCCTATTTATCAAGACAAGATTACAAAAAATCCTTAAATAAAGAGATTAGATCGGAAGATGATGTTAGCAACGATACTTCTGAAGATTTTACCTATCAGGGTATCACATATGATATTATATCCAAATTACACGAGAAGTACAATTTAAGACCTAGGAACAAGAATCTTTCAACCGGCCCAACAAAAAAGATCTTACCTAGGGGCAAAACTTATGAAGCAGCTCCAAAGGTTGCCGAAAAACAGACTGTAAAAACCCAAACCGCCGACACACAACCTGTCAAGCCAAAGTCAGTAGGAACACCCATCGGGAAGACACAGGTCCCTGTAAATGAAACCAAATCTGCACCACAAAGAAAAGATGAAAAGAAAGGAATGGAGGCCCCAAACATAGAGAGCAACAAGGTCCTGGGAAATTTTAGTCTGGAAAATGGAATAAACAAAATCAAAATCCCTATCCCACTTGTTGAACTGGCTAAAAATCCCATATATAGAAAACACTTTGCCAATATGATTAGATTTTCAGAAGACGAAAGCCAAGCCGATGTCATCAACTTAGAAGATGACAAACCCAACATAGTTTTTGGTCCTCATTTCGAAGGTGCGAGAGACACTGTTGCCCCCTTCTATATCATGTTAACCTTGTTCGACCACCTACTCCATAATTGCATGCTAGATTCTGGAGCATCCTACAATGTGATGCCCAAATCCATTATGGATAAATTAGGTCTCAAAATCACTAGGCCTTATGGAGACTTATATTCATTTGATTCAAGAAAATTCAAATTCATAGGCATGATTAAAGACCTGGTGGTAAATATGGCACAAATACCCACAAAAAGCATTCTTATGGATGTAGTGGTCACCGACATCCCTCCGAAATATGGTATGCTATTATCTAGGTCATGGGGTGCCAAGCTTGGAGGATATCTCCAACTTTACATGATGTATGCTACGATTCCATTTTTGAGGGGACATTACACGCGCTTATACAAAGAAACTAGATTGGCTTTCATGGTAGGTGATCTACATAACCCAAATAACCACCCTGTATATATTTCTGATCAAGATTTAGGTAGTTGTATCCTATCCATTGATGATGATATTGATGTAGATATAGACAAAGGTTGTACAGAAGAAAAAATAGAAAAAGAAAAAATTAAAAAAGATGTATATAGTACTAGTGTATGGAAGATGTTTTTCGACGGTGCTTCATCCTATTTTGGAGCCGGAGCAGGGGCACTCCTTCTGGCTCCTGATGATCAATTCGTAATCCCCTTTTCCTATAGGCTACAGTGGAATGTGGATTGCACAAATAATGTATGTGAGTATGAAGCCTTAGTGTTAGGGTTAGAAGCCGCTAGGAGAATGAAAACAAAAAACCTCGAAGTCTTTGGTGACGCCGAGTTAATCATAAAATAGGTAAACCGACAGTACTAGGCCAAACATCATAGGTTGAGGTCCTACAAGAACTGCGTCTAGGATCTGATCGATAATTTCTTCTCCTCTGTCAAGGTTCATTTCATTCCAAGAACTGAAATCCAACAGGATAATGCGCTAGCCAAAGCAGCCTCAACGTTCACACCTTTCACTACGTTTAAACTAAAGTATCACATACAAATGAGGCACTGACCTTCTATACCAAATAACATTCAGCATTGGCAAGTATTTGAAGACGATGAACAACTTCGCAAATTTTTGGAATCAATAGACGAGTTTTCCAAAATCCACCCTGACCAAGAAAACCAAAATGATCCCATTTGGATCATGCAGGAAGGGGAGGATCCTCAAGAGTTCCATGATAAAATCACGAATCACCGAATGCTTGTTCTTAATAATAACTAGATCCCCAAGGGCCTGAATCCCTTGGAAAGATTATTCAATCAATATGACATCCCTTCAAAATCCACTCCATAGCCTCAACCTGAAGAGGTTGAGGACTGTGACATAGGTATTAAAGGAAACCCTCGGATGGTGAAACTATCCAAATTTCTGTCCACAGAAACCAAAAGTAAATATGCATAGATGCTTAGAAAGTACAAAGACATTTTCACTTGGTCATATGAAGAGCTGAGAATCTATGACACCTCTGTGATCGAACATAAGATACCCTTGAAGCCTGGTGTCAAACCCTTTAGAAAAAAAATCAAACAAATCAATCCTATTTTATTGCCTGTGATCGAAAGGAAAGTAAAAAATCTCCTGGATGCAAAAATAATTGTACCACTGAGATACTCTGATTGGGCAGAAAACCTAGTCTCGGTTAGAAAGAAAAATGGGGAAATTAGACCGTGTGTCGATTTCAGGAATCTAAATAAGTCATCCCTCAAAGATAACTACCCCCTACCGAAAATGGATCATGTTTTAGAAAAAGTAGTTGGGGAAAATAGGATGTCGATGATCAACGGTTTTTCCGGGTACAATCAAATTGCCGTCTGTGAACACGATAAAGAAAAGACAACCTTTACCACCCCTTGGGGTACATTTATGTATGACAAGATGCCTTTTGGTTTAATGAATGCAGGTGCTACTTTCCAACGGGCTATGGATATTTCTTTCATTGGCGAAAGAGACAAATTTGTGGTTATCTATCTTGGTGATCTAACTGTATTTTCTAAATCTGATGAAGATCATCTGATACATCTCAAGCAGACGTTTGAGAAATGCCGCAAGTTTGGTTTGTCTTTAAAACCCAAAAAATCTCACTTTGCTATGCAAGAAGGTAAACTCTTGGGCCATATTGTGTCTCGAGTTGGAATTAGAATTGACCCTAAAAGAGTTGAAGCTATAGACACAATAAATATTCCTAGGAATGTAAAAGAGATTCAGTCATTCTTAGGAAAAATAAAATTTTCGAGGAGATTTATTCCAAACTTTGCTGAAATCATGAAATTGATCACAGATATGCTAAAGAAAAATAATGAAGTGAAATGGACAGCAGAAGCTAAAGCATCATTTGCACACATCAAAAATGTTATAAGCGAGGCACCTATACTAGCAATCCCTGATTATCTAAAGGACTTTCTTATTTTCTCATTCGCCTCCGAACACACACTCACCATGGTTCTCCTCCAGAAAAATGAAGAAGGTTTCGAGCAAACGATAGCCTTTTTTAGAAAAAGTCTTAGAGACGCCAAACTTAGATATAATATAATGGAAAAACAAGCATATGCTATGGTGAAGGTGTTAAAATCTTTCAGAACCTATGTGTTGCAATCTAAGGTAATTGCGTACGTACCCACTAGCTCCGTAAAAGATATTTTGGTTTAGTCCGACAGTGATGGAAAAAGAGGACATTGGCTTGCCAAAATTCAAGAATTTGACTTAGAGATAAAACCACTGAGACTAGTAAAGGGGAAAGGTTTAGCTAAACTCTTAGCTGAATCAAATTTCAGAGCTCTTGGAATAAATGGATTACAGGGAGGTGATGAGTGTGTGGACATGAACGAGCTCGATGAATAAATAACTAAATTCAGAATCGAAGAGAAGTTTGTTTCATCAGATTGGTACAAAGACATAATGTCCTACCTGTTGACCTTGAAGTGCCCGAGTAACTTACCCCCATCCAAAGCTAGAACGCTGAAGTTACATGCGGTCAAGTACTGTATATCCAAAAGACAATTTTATTGGAAGGACCCACTTGGATTCTTGTTGGTTTTTTTGGTCGAATCAGAAACATAGAAGGTCATAAACCAATTTCATGAAGGAGTGTGTGGAGGACACCACGCCTGGAGGGCAACAACTTATAAGATCCTAAGGGTAGGGTATTATTGGCTCAAACTTTTCTCAGACGTCAACGCCAAGGTTAGAGATTGCAACCCTTGCCAATTGTTCGCAGGCAAGCATAAACTCCCAACAATGCCATTGGTTCCAGTCAAAATAGAAGCTCCTTTTTAGCAATGGGGATTAGATTTCATGGGCGAAATTAATCCTCATTCTTGTGCTCAACATAGATGGATCCCGACTGCTACAGATTACTTCACCAAATGGGTGGAATCTATTCTAACTAGAAGGGCTACAGACTCAATGGTAATAGATTTCTTAGAAGAGAATATTTTATCTAGATTTGGCTGCCCCTGAAAGATGGTCACAGATAACGCACAATCTTTTAAATCTATGGCTATGGTCAATTTTTGTCAAAAATATAATATTGTGCTTGGTCATTCCACAACATACTACTCTCAGGGAAATGGTATGGCTGAGTCTTCAAACAAGAGCCTAATCAATATAATTAAGAAAGTGTTGAGAAAAAACAAGAAATCTTGGCATGTGCATTTGAAATACGCTCCGTGGGCAAATAAGATAGGCACGAAAAAGTCTATCGACACTTCTCCTTTACAAATGGTGTACGTGACCGACGTAGTGTTACCTATAAATCTAATGCTTCTCGTAATGAAACTTTGGCAAGATGAGAAGGAAGAACCAAATCATGTCACAAGAAGGATAAATCAGCTGACTGAAGTCCAACAACACAGGGCCGAAGTGGATGAAAGGTTGCAAAAATACCAGGACGACATGAAAGTGATATTTGATCGTAAGGCCAAAGATAGAGATTTTCTCCCCGGAGATTTTGTTTTAAAATGGGATGCTGGGAAGGATGACTCGGAAAAACACGGTAAATTTGATCACATTTGGTACAGACCGTTCAAGGTAACAACTCCTGAAGGAAAAAATTCATTTCTGTTAGAGAATTTGGACGATAAAATCCTCAACGCCCCTGTCAACGGGCGTTATTTAAAACACTACATGGAATAATTGGTTTCCAAATTTACCAGTGTATATACCGGTTTGTGTTTTCTTTTTATTTTTTCATAATTTTCTTTTGTAAGTCTACTTTCGTTAAGGAAAAATAAAAAATAAAAATAGGTCAATGTTTTTCTAAGTGGGAATACGAATTTTCAATACATTCAATTATTTTAAAGCCCTGATACTCTTCACATTGTTCCCTTACAGGATCTTGGTTTGCAACCCAAACAACCAAAAGGAGCAAACAGACGGCCATATATCGGGAGATAAATTCACCGAAAATAGGTGATAGAAAAGATTTTCTGTTATTTTAACAGAAAACGAAAATGGTAAGGCGAAGGTATGAATTCCAGAGAAGTCTATTTTTCAAACAAAGATTTTTAAAGTGCGGTGTTTGTCTCATAAGTGTGATATGTCACTAAAAGAATGATTTCTTACTCTAAGCCTTAAGACTTTCACCTAGATAAAGATAAGAGGTAATTAAAATAAACAAAGAGATAAAAGCGTCTCCGAGAAAGAGTTCCAAGGGTTGGGTTTAATCCATGGCCCCTGTTTTTCGATTTCCAGGTATTTTTTCGTTTCCCATTTCTACCCTCGGTTTTGCCTTCTTAAAAGACCAAACATCATTCCAGGTTTCCCACAGAGGGAGAAGAGATTACGTCTTGGCTTTGGAAGCTGAAAAATAGATCTTAAGAAGTAAAACAGTCCTCATAACTCCTCAATCTATGACTAAACAAAGTTATACGTAGGACGATCCTGACTCTCTTAGGTTTCTTAACAGTTTTCTAAGGATTTAGGCTTGCTCGAAGGAAGACCCCTGGAATTAATCTTTCCCTTTTTCCCTGCGGGCTAATGTGCTTTGAAAGTTAAGAAAAGGTTGGTCTAGGGTAATCAAAGCAAGTTGACAAACCTCCATTGCAAAATTTATACAGATACCATCCCTGGTATACTTACTACTACTGATTGTCCCCACTTCGTTTTCAAAATGTAAAATATAAGACAGATAGTAAAAGGAAATTCACATTTGATTGCCCCCCATCTAGTCCAAAATACGATGAAAGGAAATTCATTTAAATGATTGCTCTCGTCTCAGCATTTAAATGCATAATTATGATTCGAAGTGGTGAAAGGAAATTCAGTAAAAAGGGACAGATAACTTCACCGGGGTACTGAACAAGATCGCTGGAAGTGAAACAATATCTAAGGTACCTGTAAGGCTGTCATACGTAATTTTCACTCTACTCTGGTTACCATCCTTTTCGAAATTGGATCTGCATCCCAAGTCTAGACAGGGCTCCCCAATTAAAAACATGAAATTTACTTCGTTTGATGAAATCCAAAAGCCGCAAGATTTGTTGGATTTCCTAGGATTGTTTTGATCATCTTAAAGTAGACTTAAATTTAGTAGAGAGAAGGAGAAGATCATGAATGGGACTGTAGCTGAGTTTACAGCACATGGGAGTTTTGAAAATCTTTTCAGAAGTAAAGACAAAATCTCTTTTTCCCTTTGTATCCCCTCCCTAAGAAAATTCCGCAGAAAGAAGCCTTCGAATCCATTAACCCATTAAAGGCACTAAGTCTACTTGTTCTCCTCATCCCACAAGGAGATGAGGTCCCCAATTGGAGCCTATGTTGAAACAATTTTTAAATTTTTTATTTCTAAGGCAAAAATTTTCCTTTTTCGGGTTTCGGATTTTCATAAAGCATAATCCTCACTATCGTTTCCAAAAGGCCGGTACTGAAATACCGACAAGCTTTATTCTTTAAATAATAAAAGGAAAAAAACCAAAAATGTTATAAAAGTCCCCACGCACTTTCTGTAAAGTTATTTGTTTTTAATCACAAAAATCTTAAAATCTAAAGGAGTTAAGACTAATATTTAAAAGTTTTTTGGGGTTCGGGGTTTACTAAGAACTTATGTTTTATTACGTCTCCAATCACGGAATCCTGATCCCCGATTTCCCAAAAAATGGAAGTTACTAATTATTAAAGACTACGTTTATCGTATCGCAATTTCAGGATACGAGATTCAATGATAACATACCTCTTGTCAACATGAACCCCAAAATCATGAAACGTGAAGTCCCGACTCATAATCTGTGTTTAAACTAAATTAACCCTATTTTGGAAGTTAGTCTTTAATCCTGATTAATCAATTCTCTAATACATAAATTTAAGGCTTAATTTAATCTCATCGTGATTTCGTAATTTCGGGAATCAGAGTTTATCGATGACATATCTCATGTATTCACGACCCCTGGTTTCTTGAAAGAATGGATGTTAGTTTAATAATCTTGATTAATTAATATACTAATACGAAGTTAATGCTTAACTTAATCTTGTCGCAATTTCATGATTTCGGGAATCAAGTTTTATTGATGACATACCTCTTGTCAACATGATCCTTGAAATCCCGAAACGTGAAGTCTTGAATCATAATCCATGTTTAGATTGAATTAAATCTTTTTTAAAAACACGATTAACGCTAGTTAAACTCCTTAGGTATTGTCTTATTTTCGTTACCGTTAAATGAAATATTTCGAATTTTGAATCTAAGATTGCCAAAATACGACCTTATTAATAAACCGATAACTGATAAATGTTGTGCGTATCTCGGAAATATTTTTTTCATTAAATGAAATTGATTACAGGTCAGCTGCATCAGTGTTTTTTTTCATAAAATGAGTTTAAGGCGAATTAAAAATTTGTGTTCCAAAACCTATGCTTGTTCTATCCTTCAAAGGTAATTCGCATTCAACCAAGCTCATACGCTCTTTTCCTGTGACAGGTTTTCCTTCTAACATAAAGCTATGGTGCCAAAGAAATCACCGAAGAAGAGTGAATATACAGAGGAGATGCGTAACCCAGAAGGATATATCATATCCGACACTACACCGCACGCCATTGACTCAATTAAATCCTGGACACAAATCTATAAACTCTTGTATTATGAAATAAAAAATTCTCCTGCTGATTTTGACAATCACTTTCGGGATATAGCAGAATCAGAGCTCCATAAGATCACAACACGCCCTTGGCTCATGGCATACAACGACATGATCAATTGGGCCTTGGAGAAGGTCGATATCCCGACAAGGAGCATTTTAAACAATCAGGCGATCGTTGTCGGCTCCTTTAGGCCAGAGCATATACAAGTAGCGTATAAACTCTCACCAAATCCTAAGCACATTTATAATGCTGAGTTTTTAGTTGAATTTCAAATGAAGGAGTGTACTGAGGCAGACCGAACTTATCCTGATTTAATCAAAGAATGGTGGAGATGTCCATCGAAATTTAGGGCTAATACCCATGGGGTTTATGCCACAACATATTTGAACGAGTACATGGTCTATGTAGCCATCATGTTGTGTAGACTTTTTGGAAAAAAGAATCCCTGTCATTTTCCTGCAGAATGGGTGCCCTTTTTAGAAGAAGCATCAGAAGGATACACTTTTAACTGGAGCAAGATTTTGTCTGATAACCTAGCCCAAGAAGTTTCAAATTGCAGAGTTGCAAGATCTAAAGGTCAGCCAATGGACTTTTACATGTCGGCGTACATTATGGATGCAATCTGTTTTGTGACTCCATTTCCCCTGATGAATTAGAGTTGGAACATAACCTGTCCTGAACCCATTCATGAGTATCACTCTGTGATATGGGAAGAAAATGCTAAGAATGCGTTTTATGAAATTTGTCATTACATAGTAATTCCAATGCATAAAATGTTTTATGGCTATGAACCCCCTATCATTTCTGAGACAGTCTGTGAAAACCTCAAAGCAATAGCCAACTGGTTCATTGAAGAAAAATTCTCTTACATTAGGGTTTATGGGTGCTCAATTCCCCCTCACGCGCTTCCAAAATTCCTCTCGGACAGACTGTTATTGAGGGAGGTAGCACACAAAATAGTGAAAGGTGGTATTGGAATAGAGCTAAAGGCAACTCAAAATAAGTCCTGGCCAATTTTCCCTGTACATATCGGGAAAATTTCATTGCTAAACCTAGGCCATTCTAAAGTGGAAGCCAAAGCACTATAAGAAGTTAAACTGGTAGATATCGAACACAGAAAGCATGACCCTTATCAATTAGTAAACAAACATTTGATGCACTGCAATATGAAATTTTATGAACACGAAAAGTCTGTTTATGATGATATATTCAAAGAGGTTAAAACCTACGAGGAGGTATTGAATAGGGTAGGGGCCTTATCACCCGACTTACAGACCGGTTTCATGTCCTTCCAAAGTCACAGGCGAAGTTGTTTGCCAAATATTTTGCAAGGTGAATCCACAACCCCTCCTCCAGAGAAGGAAGGGCCTCCCCCAAGTTTTGAAACAGATGTACTGGATAAAGCGAATACAAAGGGAAAAATGAAGGAGATTGAAATGCTTTCACAAGAAACAGAAGTTCCTCAGATAGAAAAATCAGAGGTAGGAAAAGGAAAGGAGTTGAAAACATCTCCAAAAATCCCTAAGGATTTACCCAAAAAAGTAGGAGGAACAACATTGACGGAACTTGGAAGTCCCATTACTTAATTGACTCAATTGCAGTCTACCTATGGAAATCCTCAAGAGGGAGCTCTATATGTTAGTGATCTTGAGCCTATTTCTAGGGATGAGATTCCTTCCTTGATTATTAAAAAGAGGAAGGCTATCCTGAAAGAGGAAATGCATCCAAGAGGAAACATGATGGTAAAAAGCACAAGATCATT
This sequence comes from Picea glauca, assembly GCA_000966675.3. Lineage (NCBI taxonomy): Eukaryota > Viridiplantae > Streptophyta > Pinopsida > Pinales > Pinaceae > Picea > Picea glauca. The sequence continues at coordinate 69,709 of JZKD02S1724109.1, forward strand.
GTAGATGGACAAAAAATTGAAGAGGGGGAATTCACCATATAAATAGAAGGTACAATGGGAGCCTTAGCATCGGCAAATTTATACTCTGTGGTTAATTTGAGAACTATGTTGCAGCAAAAAGATCAGATGATAGCTCAACTACAGGGTCAATTGAAGGATACTGAAAGAAATATAAACCGAGAGATAAACAAGGGCCTAGAACAAGCCCAATTCAATGACATTCAAGAGATTCAAAAAATGAAAGCAATCTTAGATGAAGCAAACCTGAAAATACAGGTCAGTCAAGCGCAAGTCCTACAACAAGAAGAAATAAGTAAACAGTTACAAAATAAGATTAATTCCATTCAAAATCAAGTGGTAGAGCTTGAAATATTCCAAGCCTAGATGTTGGAAATACATACAAAGATAGAAAAAGAGCAACAAGGAGTGTTCTTTAATCTGAAATTTATTCAGAATTACTTTCAGGAAACAAGTAAATCCTTGGAGAGTATTCTCCTGAAAGAAAGAGAAGTGAAAGCAACCAGAACAACTTTTCAAAAAGCAGTGGCTCTTTCAACAAAAGAGGAGGTCAAAGAGACTAAGAAGCTATCTGTTTTAGAGCAGATTAAAGGTGATATAATAATCAAAGTATGGGAGGCAAACCTCGCAGAAAACAAGAAAATAACTAGAGAGGTTAATGATGACTGTCAAGGAATTTTTGACCTTTTAGAGAAAGCTTCATTAAACATTGGAAGAAACAACTATCCAGGGTTGTTAGAAGAAATTAACATTGTTAAGCATCAATTAAGATTCAAGGAGGATCTGGAAGAAATTTAGGTAGAGATCCCACAAATAAAGGTAATCAATGTCGCTCAAATCGACAAATGGATAGTGATGCCAAACTTAAAGTTACAAACGATTAAGTTCACAAGAAAGATAATCGAAGATCGTTTGCCTGAACTATAGAGAAAGTTATTATTATTTGAGGCGAAAGATATCACAGAAGCTCCCAGAGTTTGGGTGCAATTTCTGGGAAAATCTATTCGCTGTCTTAAGATAGAAGAAGGAAGTTCATCAACGCAGACATGAAATATTGTTTTGGATATTTTTCATCATTTAAATAATAAAGCAGTTAAAATAGAAATGTAAACGGTTCAACATTGCTCATTCATGTAACCATTAGTTTTTAGAAATTAGTTAATCGCCAATGGGAAAAAGTTTTGGTGATCATGTATAAATATAATTTCACAAGACTGAGAAATGGCTTTTGTTTTTTGGGAGCCGATTGTATTAGAAGTTTTCCGATTTACAATGATATAGATAATGCATAAGAGATTCTGAATTTTGTCACCTTGAAGCTATGTGTTCCTTCACTCTGTTTTCAATATCTTTCAATATCTTTCATTTCATGTCTTTATAATGAATGATTAGCTATAGTTTAATTCAAAATTCTACTGTAGTTTGAATTTATTTGATTATCTAATCATTTACAATTTTTCCTCTGTGATTGCTATCAACAGTTTCAAGACTTGTAGGTATGTTGGATGGTTATATCTTATACTCCATTAGAAATTTTTTTTCTCCCCTTCTTCTGTTATGATATGGAGATTCTTTCGCAATTAAAGCCTCATATTCTCCAATAGTGTTACTTTGTTTTTATTTTAATATTCTCAAATTACTTCAAGTACAAGAAACAACCTTTTCTGTTATTATGTTATTATTTTGAGTTCCAAAATTTCTTTTCTATTTCATCCCACAAAATTGAAGCAACAAATTTTAATCCTCACGACTGTCCCAAGTAATAGACAACCTAACATAGAACTTGGCCTACATGATCAAACTAGCATTGCTTTGAACTTATTTAATACTATCCTGCAAACAACAACTACCCGAGTTGAATTAGAATGTTCATGGGCAATTATTGAGAGAGAAATCAACATCCAAGAACAATGGGAAGCTAGACAGAGACAATTGAGAAACCAACTCTGATTTACCCTTCGTAATTGATTCTTACTCCTTAATTCTCTTTATTTTTCAGATGCCTTGACGGTATACTTTAGAGCCTTAAAGTATAAACTCAGGAGTAACACTCCCAATATCTCTCTTCTATTTATCGTACATCTACACCTCTCTCCTACATTTACCTCTCTCTCTACCCCCTCTCTCTCCCTCACACCATTTCACACACTATCTCTACTTCCCTTCTATTCCTTTCTCTCTTTCCCTCCCACACTCACACACACACACTTTCTATCCCCCTCTATGTCTTTCTCTCTCTCCCTCCCACACTCTAACACACTCACTCTCTACCTCCCCTCTTTTTATTCCTCTCTCTCCCTCTCACACTCTCTCACACAAAATTTATATCCCCCCCATGTATTCCTCTCTCTCCCTCCCACACTCTAACACACTCACTCTCTACCTCCCCTCTTTTTCTTCCTCTCTCTCCCTCTCACACTCTCACACACTATAAATTTTGGTACTTTTCAAGGAATGACATGGTAAGGCAAGAAATTCCCTTGACTTAGACCTAAGATGGCATGTTAAGACCCAGGCCTAGATCTAGACCTTACCTTTCCATGCCTCACACTCTCACATCCACTTGCTCTCTATATCCTTTGTC
>JZKD02S1724109.1:77616-93929 GCA_000966675.3 Picea glauca
GAGACGCCTCCCTGTATCAGCGGCTCCCAACGATCAATCGTCCATGCCTCCACCGTTTTGGGGCTAGGCCATAACCCCATAAACTTTCCGATGAGGGCCTTGTCTTCGAGAAGGAGGGCAAGCTTGCAAGGCTCCTCTGGAGATAGCTCCAGAGAGGGGATCTCCTCCATCCTCTTAACAAACTTGGACGAGAGCGAAGGCTTGGATTTGGGTCCTGCCGAGCGAACCAACGCTTTAAATGCTTCCAATCGGGCTTTCCCTCTCTCGCCATTCAGATCTGGGGCCATTGTAGCAGGCCGTCAACCTCCAGCAAGTCCAGTCGCAGCGGCAAACACGCATGCAAAACGCGGCGAGCAGTCCACGCAGGGTCGCTTTTGAAGGTGCCGAATCGCATCCCTGTACGCAGGGAACCTGATCGACTGCTGCCGTCGAGGATCCTCGCTCCTGCAAATGAAAACCAGTGCTTGGGCGGCTAGGGTTTGGTCCCTAGCCGCGACGAACTCCGTCTTGCCTCATCTCGTCCTCTCAATACCTAAGAGAAAAGGTAAAGTTATGTATGTCAAAGCATACGATTTTGTTGGCCGTCAACCAAGTTTCTAGGAAACCTTTGTTAGGTTTGGACCGCTTTTGTACTTCAACATGCTGGTTGAAGATGGAGTGCCTAGGTGGAGATGAGATCATAGATCTCACTTATTTTGTAAGCTATGTGGACCCAGCAAGGGGTTACTTAGGGTTTTTGTAATGGGTTATGGGATGTCGGACCATGGGTTTACCCATGATTAGGCCTTATTGTAAAAGTATAAATAAGTAAGATTGTAAGGTAGAAGAAGCTAAGTGATGTAAGAGTGAAGTCTTGGTAGCTAAGTGCAAGTAGTTTTGGGTTGATTAGTGTAAAATAATGTGTATGTAAGGCTCAGTGTTTGATAGAGAAGTTGGATTTGTGCCTTGACCTAGTTTTGGAAAGGCATATCTAGTGCTTAGTGCATAGATCTCCTATATGGTGCGAAGCTTGGCTTTGTGGCTTTGTGCACATGAGTGGATGAATGTAAGAGATTGAAGAATATTAAAGAAGACAAAGAAGTTGGGGGACATAGCCCCAAATTGGGGTGAACCATGTATATATTGTGTCTTTGGTTTTCTTTATGCTTTGTTGGTTATGTTATGAATATGCTCAGTGCTTTGCTTATTATGTATATTATATAGATCTATTGTTGCTTAGTGCTTAGTTGTGTTAAGAATGAATGAATTTTAGATCTAACTCAGTGCTATGTGCTAAATGATTGAAGTGTTTAATCTTTATTGTTACTGCGTCGATCTATCTTAGGGTTTGTTCTGTGAAGTTAATGAAGCTAATGAACTAATACATGCCACCTTCTAAGTGTTGCTAGAATACTCTGCGAAGTGTTATTATCACAGATCTGTGTCCCAGTTTGGTGATAGACGCCTGAGTCCTATAACCCCCCCCACTTCTACCTCAGGTGAGACTTCGCCTGCTTTGCGGGTGTTTCCAAAAGGGTCAGTAGTTAGGGTTTTGTTGGTGCATTGTTGAAGTGTTGAACCTCGTGTCTACCCCTGTGCCAACAAATGATTTCGTGGCCAGGACCTGAAATTGTGATTGTTGGGAATTGAAGTAAAGAAAAGAGAAGCTTTGTATGTAGATCTGCTATTGTAGTGCGTAGTACGCTTCTCAACTTGTGAAGATATGTGCTAAGAAAGAAACCCGATATGAAGAAAAGAGGTAAATCTCTGTGCTTTGATAAGAGTAAGATAAGTGAATTTTTTTGTTTCGAAAGCATGAATTTAGGTATGTTTAATAGATTATTTCCTAGTCTGAAAGCTAGGGCACAGTTGAAAGAAAGAGTTGAACTAAGTAAATCTAATAGAAATGAAGAAAGATATGTTATTCCTATGCATTGAAAGAATTTTTGGACTAATAAGTGGATGCAAGAACCTAGAAAGAATTTTTGCAGATTGCAGGTCCAACATTGTGATACATACAGAAGAGGTTGGGGAACATATAAAAGAAAAAGAGGATTGACACTATGTTATAACTGCAAAAGACTGGGACATATTGCTAAGGAATGCCCTGGTATAGGTCCTATTTGTCTTTGTTGTAAAGTTGTTGGCCATGAGATTGAGGATTGTCCAAGGATGATTGCTAAAGTTGAAAGGATGAACATGAGACAAGAAAAATATAAAGAAAGTCAAGAAACTAAGAGCATGCTAGAGAATCATAAAGAGAAAGAATCAGAGAAAGCTCAGACTATGTTATCACAATTGAAAGAAACGATGAATAATCACAAAGATGTCAGTTTACAAGAGATTTTGAAAGTAAAACAATGCATAAGTACAAGAATAGAAGACTTCGACATAGACCGTGTCTTGGATGAAGAAACACAAGTGAATATTATGACAGAAGATACTTGGAAAATTTTGGGAAATCCTACTGTGGTACCTTCATTGGGAAGGATAGGCTTGTTTAAAGGTAAGATGATAACCCTATGTGGAAGAGTTACTATTGTACCTATTATTATCCATGGAACATTGACTGAAGAAGAATTTGAAGTCATTAAGTTTGTTGAGAACAACACCCCTTTCCCACTTTTGTTAGGAAAGACTTGTATTGAGAAGGATCAGATCAGAAGGAAAGTAGAGGTAGAAGTTACATAAAAGACAAAGCAAGAACTAAGGGATTTCATAGCTAGAAAAATAGACCAACTAATAGAAGAATGAGAAGATAAGTCGAAGCAAAACAAGGCAAGAGAATTAGATGTCGAGGTTGAAAGAACACAAGAAGGTTTGAAGGACCTATCTATGCAAGAAAGCATAACACACACCCTGGAATTGATAAGAGAAGGGATATTAAATTCAAAACCTTTGAGAACACATCAACAGTGCGAAGTTGCTACGCTAGGAGAGAATAAGAATACAAATGGAAAGAGGAATTAAAAAATAGTTAGAGAAACTTAGATGACAGGGAAGAAGCCAAGGAAGATTAATTAAAAGAAAGTCAAGTTAAAATCCAAGGAAGTCTTCATAGACTGGAACCTCACAGGAGGCAGGTTTGTAGGATTTGAACCTTTCCGAAACAACAGGACCACGCAGAATGGGACTTCACCCTGGCAAAGCTATATGACCGCTAGAGACGCCCCGCCCGTTAGAACAATTCTCCAGAACGGATAGAATTTTTTTTTATGGGTGAATGGACCACTTTTGGGATGTTGATACCTCGCCATAACAGACATATTCACATTGATATAAGCATTCCTTCCCATTGGAAGAATCTGTTACGAGGCCCCGCTTATTTAACCCGTCGGACATTGCACCGGGACCACTTTTCACTACTCATGATTAATTGAGACAACAAAGAATTGATTGTGTATCAAGCTGTGTTATTAGAAATTAGACGTCATTGTCTATTTGTCTACCCTGCTTATCCGTTCCCCTACCCCGACTTTCCTGTTTAACAGTGAGAATGTCGGGTGAACCCATTGACTTAGATAAGTCTGTCGAGGAGGTTATTGAGAATTTCATGGATGATAGAGATATGTATGAAGGAGTAAAAGCGTCGTCGACCAGGGGACCGTAGGCTTCCCCTTCGACAGGATGTCGTTCTGACCATGTTAACCCTATGACTAAGCAACAAAGTAAGCATCACGATGATATAGATAATATGAGGCGGATCCCATCGATATTACCAGACTATATCCCACCTTTGGCTGGCGCGGTTAACCATGATAGAATCACACGAGACTATGAGTACACCCTGATCACCGCATACATTCCAAAAGGAATACGAGTAGTTGGGAGCCAGTTAGGATAGATCCCACTATTGGAAAAAAACAAATTTAATCTTGGTGACATAAATAACTATGTTATGCTCGCACCCCACCGATACCTGACACAGACAACTGGGAATAAGCCTCACCTAGTCTCCCAACCATGGATTAAGGAGCTCCTGCAGTCCACTGTGATAAATGTGATAAATATTCTCCATTTTGGCCATCATCAGGAGGTTAACGCTTACGTTAAAATCCTCTTGTCGTGCTACCATGGAGGATACCTGTGGATCAAATGATGGATTACTGTGGATCTGACACTGATCCACTTGATTATAGGATTAAGCATGAATGGACTTGACCCTCAACAGTTTTATCCAAAGAAGGCCTCAGACCACTCCTTGACACAGCGCATCAAGGAGGCTTACAAAAAAAGTCAAAAAGGGAAAGAGAGGCTAGAAGGTAGCCTCTATCCAAGATGGTATAGTGCTCCTCTCTTGCCACCTCATAACTAGAAAGTTCGTAAGAAATAATGGCCCCACACAGGTCAACGGGTTTGTGGTGGACCTAACAGGAAAATGTGTGGAGGGCATGAAAATGAATTGGGTGAGTTACCTTGTCAATGAACATGAGAAATAATTTTGTGAAGCCTAGGATCAAGCATACAAATTCCACTTTAGATGGCTGATTGTGTTGATTGCATTTGTCACTTGGAAAATGCCTGGAGGAGCCACCTTTCCAGAGATTGAACCATCAGAACCGTTGGATGCTAGGTTTGCTACCTTGTGGTACACCAACAACATGTCTAAGCAATGGTAGTCAAACACTGTTTTCCATGTGTACTATCAACAACTGAAGGTTTCCATTGAACCATTTCCACACATGACACCACACACCTTACACCAGTACAAACCAATAGGCAAGTTCCACGTAGATTGAAATTTTATCTATATCACTACATGTAGAGATGAGAGAAAGGAAGACTTATAGTCATATTACAAGCTGACAAATGAAGACATGGAGCAGATCACGAAGTAGTGGTCAGAGGAGTTCCTTGTACTTGTTGCTGATGCAGAACTCTCCAACACTAACATCATAGGAAGCCCCCTAGTCACCCGGGTCGAGCATGTCGGATAGTCCAGTGGGAAAAATAAGAAGAATAAAAAGGAGGAAGTCCAGAATATAGAGACTGATGAGGAGGACATCGCCTTTGAAGAAAATGGATCTGGCTCGCTAGGAGGAGGAGATGAAGAAAATGGAAAAGGAGGAGGAGATGAAGGATAAAAGCAAGGAGAAGGTGAAGCTACATTGCTGAAATATCCCCCTATTGAAACAATAATACTGTAGAAGAGGAAGGTTTCTCCGCATAAACCTTCAGGAAGAAAGAAGACATGCACTAGCAAGCCCTAGTTAGAGGCCACACTCATGGAGGACGACATCAACTTGGTCTGCGGAGCTATGGAAGATGATTCCAAAGATATATTGTAGAGATATGGAGAGAAACAGGAGGATATGTATGAAAGGGTCGAGAAGGAACTGAAGGAAATACATCAATCTATTTAATTGATCAACGCAATACCTACTATGCCTGCTTTGTCACAGGTTGCAGAACTAGGGGATGAAACAACCCAATTAAGAAGACTTGCAGATGCGATAGAGGCTCAACTTCAAAAAGTCCAAGAAGAAAAGGAAAAGACTACAAAATCCTTGAAACAAGATAAAGAGGAAGTCTTAGAGAAATTACGCATAGCGCAATACTGTTTAACCACATATGAAATGAAAAATAAAAGTTTCAGGTGATGGTCCAAGAGGAGAAAGTCTAGCTACAGAGAGAAAAGGAACAATTTCTCATAGAGTGGGCCATGGTTAAGGAAGTTGTGAGTAAAGCATGTTACTCTGTGTCAAGTTTGGCACAGGAGGAATAGGAGTCGGTCGAGGTTCAAGTGGCGAAGCTCACTGAGACCATCCAACAACTTCAAGCGAGAATAATGGAGTTGGAGATCCAAGCATTATTGAGCACCCCACAGGAGGTGCGTGACTAGAGGGAGGATGCCACTAAGAATGAAGTAGTAAGGATAAGGGCCCTTGTGTCAAAGTGAAACCAACTGTGCAATAGAAGTGCACAAACATGTGAACGCCTCACAAAAGATCCATATCTAAGGAAATTGGAAGCATAGTTACAGGAGGCACAACAACATGCCTTCTCCATGCAAGTACAGATGAAACTTCTTACTGTAGCTAAAAGAACGAAGAGGTCCCAGGAACAACGCATGGTACAACAAAAAATTACTGCCATCCAGGGCAGGGTAATGGAAGTTGCGCAGAAACTACAACCTGTGTAGGATGAAGCCTGCAAGGTGTTTGAATAAATTGAAGGACAAGGCTCGCAATTAGACCAAGTGGTTGTGACACCAGAACAAATCCTGGAAGGGCCTTTTACAACACAAATGATCTAGGAGCTCTTTGAGTAGGAGGCTCATCCGAAGCAACAAGTTGAGGTAGCTTGAGTAGTCTCGAGGCCTTCGAAGTGATATTGACCAGACTTGAGTGACTCGAGATGAGTCACATGTGAGTGTTGGGGGCATGTTGTCCCTCGACCAAGTTTTGAGGAAATCTTGGTCATGTTTGGACCACTTTGGGACTTCGACAGGTTGGTCAAAGATGGAGCACCCAGGCGGAGATGAGATCATGGATCTCATTTATTTTACGGGTTATGTGGACCCAACAAGGGGTTCCTTAGGGTTTTTGTAATGGGTTATGGGATTTCGGCCCATGGGTTTACCCATGATTAGGCCTTATTGTAAAAGTATAAATAAGTAAGATTGTAAGGTAGAACAAGGTAAGTGATGTAAAAGCGAAGTCTTCATAGCTAAGTGAAAGTAGTTTTGGGTTTCTTAGTGCAAACAAATGTGTATGTAAGGCTCTGTGCTCCATAGAGAAGTTGGATTTGTGCCTTGACCTAGTTTTAGGGGGGAGGATCTAGCGCTCAATGTGTAGATCTCTTGTCTGGTGTGAAGCTTGGCTCTATGTATTAGTGCACAGGAGTGGATGAATGTAAGAGATTGAAGAATAATAAAGAAGACGTAGCAGTTGGTGGGCGTAGCCCCACACTACGGTGAACCACCTATATCTTGTGTCTTTGGTTTTATTTGTGCTTTGTTGGTTATGTTATGAATCTGCTCAGTGATTTTCTTATTATTTATATTAGATAGATCTGTTTATTCTTAGTGCTTAGTTGTGTTAAGAATGAATGAATTTTATATCTAACTCATTTCTATGTGCTAAATGATTGAAGTGTTTAATATTTATTGTTACTACACCGATCTATCTTAGGGTTTGTTCTACGATGTCAATGAAGCTAATAAACTAATACATGTCACCTTATAAGTGTTGCTATAATACTCTGCGAAGTGTTATTATTATAGAGGTGTGTCCCATCTTGGTTACAAACACTCAAGTCTTGTAACCCCCCCTTATTCTACCTTGGGTGAGACTTCACTGGCTTCGTGAGTGTTCCCGAAAGGGCTAGTAGTTAGGGTTTTGTTGGTGCACTGTTGAAGTGTTGAACCCTGGGTCTGCCCCTGTGCCAACAAATTTCATGAGAGGAAAATCCAATTTCTAGTGGAATAGATGTCGTTGTTGTTTCTCCTTTATCACCAAAAGAAAAGCGCAATAATTCATAGAGACAAATCAATGCATTACTTCATCAAGAAAACTTGTTTTGTATGAGAATATTATGGAGGATTTACTTGGAGCTGATTATACAATGGATTAAATTAGAGAGGCAAATGGTGCACAACATCATGGCGAAGAAGTTCCTGTGGTGCAACCTCTTGTTGGATAGTCAAATGTTCCAGAAACTAGTCAATCCCATGTCCACTCTCCTCCCAGATTTGATCTGCTAGTGATTGAATGGGAAAGAACTGCAACATTGTTAACTCCACATTAGGGAGGTCAAGAGTGCTAGAATAGGGGTTCATCGTCCCTACCTAGATTGAGCAATGTGTGGTGAATAAATCCTAAACACATTTAGGTGGATGAAATTGTTCTAGCATCACTTGAAGGTAAGCTACCTAACCTTACTATTCATTATCATCTTATAAAATCATTAAATAATATTTTGAACCAAAATTTGATGTTGCCAAATGTCAATTATTTTTTTCTTTGTTAAAATATATAAGTTTGGTTGTTGTTAGGAAAATTTTAGGCATTAAAACTATCAAAATTTTAGAAACAAGTCATCATCTTGTTAGAAACCTTATATATTATTTTCAAAGAATTGGTAATTAATCTCGTTCTAAAGACCACAATGCAACCTGACATGTCTTGTCACAATCAATTGTTAGCAAAATCACAAGAAAACACAGTTTTCTCCAACAAACCTCTCATATCATGAAATGCAATATCAAAACCATTATAAAGTATTCTCATAGATGAGATAGCCTTGACATAGGTTTCCCAACAAATTTGTGGGCCTTCACTGGTTGTCTACCTCGTTCTGACATGAAGTTAATTGGAGCAATTAAGGGACTAGTACAAGATTTCTGGCATGAGAATACTAGGCTTCTTCCAACCAAAAATATGTACTGAATTGGAGAAGGGGATATAGGGACCATGAGCCCCATATTAAAAACTTTCTCGACATTACATAGAAATAATTGTATGAGAGATTCAAGACAATACATAATGCACTTAGCTTGGGCCAAATATCTTTCCATAAATGAAAGCCTTGTTATGTTCGAATAAACACAATTCATAACACATTTTTTTATAGATATAACATAGAGTATGGTTATTATTATGACACACACACACACACACACACACACACACACACACACACACACACACACACACACATTTCATGTTTTGCATAACACCCTTTTGCAAGAATGCTCAGTTGTATTTTCGTCATCGTCATCTAGAGTGTTAACCCCTAAATAGTGGCACATTACCCCTTAATTGGGGCATATTACATTATTAATGTTATTTTATTTATGTCATCTTGGGTCCATTAGTTGTAATTGTACCTCCTAGCCTCCTATATATACCAAGGAGACCTTTTCATTTGGAATCATCTTGTATTTGGGAAATTATGTGGTGTATAAGGAGGTTTTCCCATAGACAAGACTTATTATCTGAAATTCTCTCTTTTTCAAGGTGTTGAGTACTTATTCTAAGGTTTTTCTATGCTATCTTGATATTTGGTTCTTAATATTTGGTATCAGAGCTCAAGATCTTGGGGTTTCGCTGCTACATCTAAGACACCTTGGAATTTTAGCTATAAATTTTTTTCTACGACATTTTAGAAGGAACCCCTTGGATGATATTTAGTAGATGGATCAAGGTACGTTTGGTTCAAATTTCAGATCCCGAGGCCTTATAATTTCAGAGATATAGCCTGTTTAAGATAGGGTTTTGGACTCTTCCTTATTTTAGTCATTGTGGAATTTTCACTATGAATTTTTTTATGTAATGTTTTAGACCTTGAAATATGGAGGATATTCATAGAAATTATCGAGGTATCTGTGATAAAAATTTCAGCTTCTGGCTCATCCTACTTTTGTAGATACACCCTGTGCAAGATAGGGTATCTAACTAGTCATATTAGCTAGTATCAAACAGGTCTTCTAGGTAAACAAAAGATATCTTATTTAGTGAGTATCCAAATTAAGTGATACTAGTTGCATTGGAAAATGGACAATCTGTAGTATTTTTGGTACAAGTTTTAGAATAAAATATCAGATATTGTGATCTTGGCACACTTTACAAGTACGCTCTCCTGGAAGGGAAAAAATCAGCAAGCTGTGGGGAAGTTACCATAACTTCCACTTGGCACATCCAATTTTGATCATACCTGTGGAATTGCAGAGAAGAAATATCAAATAAATACAAAAAGAAAGAATTTTTCATACCCAAAAGGGCTGGAATTTTGGAGATATAGTAGAAGAAATATTATTTAGCAAAACCGCCTTGAAATCAAGAGTGATACTTGGCCAACATGCCACCAAAAAAGGGAACTTCTTCACCAAATAAGCCTCCATATAATCCTATTTGGACTCTTGATGAAGGTGAAGAAATGTGTAGGGACATAAATGATTTACAAAATAAGACAATAACAAAACATGAACTACAAGGGATGATGGAGGGATGATGGAAGGATTGAAAAATTTCCTAATAAAGAGGACACCTGGAAGTGAAAATGTATCCCATGACATTCATGATGAGGACACAAGGAATATGAATCAAGAATGGAGAAACTCCAACTTTGGGTTGAAGACCAACCACTTTCCTAAGATCGATATGAGGAAGTTTGATGGCAAGGACCCAATCACATGGCTACTTCAGATGGTGAAATTATTTGATCTACATGATGTGCCACATACATAAAAGGTACACATTGATTCTTTATATTTAGAACCTAATCAAAATGTATGGTATCGATGGATTTTTTCTCACAAATCACTCATCACTTGGACAATTTTCATGGAAGAAATGATAGCACACTATGAGGATACACGTAGCAATACCTTCTTTAGCCAATTCATAAATCTCAAGAAAAAGGGTTCAATTGCATAGCATATTGAGAACTTCCAAAGATTGAATATAAAGGTAACATATATTCCAGATGACCACCTGATTGATGTATTCATAGTAACTTTAAAGGATAACATTCAATATGAGGTTCACCTTTGGGATCCCAAATCATTGGAGAATGCATTCAGGGTGGAAAGAAATGTTAAAAGTAAAAATATGGCTATGGCTACTAGAAGGACCACTCCTAACATCTATAGAGAGAATAATGTTCCTTCTTCTAAAACACCTCAACCTACAAGGTTCACACCTCAACAATTGGAGGAAAGAAAAGAAAAAGGTTTATTCTTTAATTGTGACAACAAGTACAGTATGGGACATAAGTGTGGTGAGAGGAAATTATTCTACATATATTGTGAAGAGGAACAAGAACAAGAACAAGAACAATAACAAGAACAAGAAAAATCTCAAGATGAAAATGTAGAAGCGATTTCTTCTGAAGAGTTGACTCCCACGATATCATGTAATGCATTGCCTAGAATTAACACTCCTCAAACCCTGAAGATTGAAGGATATATAAAAAAGAAAAAGGTAATAGTCCTAATTGATTCTGGGAGTACTCATAATTTCATTCACTATAAATTAGCCAAAGCTCTCAACTGCTTTGTACATCCAACACCAGAGTTTCAAGTAATGATTACAGATGGAGGAACTATCAATTTCTCAACAAAATGCAATAAGATGAATATTACTATGGGAGAATATGTAATGAATAGTACAATTATTGCTATACCCATGGGTGGTGATGATGTCGTACTAGGAATCCAATGGTTACAATCATTAGGAACATTGGATTTTAATTTTCAAGAACTTCTCATGAAATTTTCATTGGAAGGAAAATAAATTGAGTTAAGGGGTATCACAGGGAAACCCAGTAAGGTGATAAGCTCTAATGGCATGACAAAATTATTAAAAAACGGGCATCCAGGTGTAATTATACAACTATGCTGACTAGATGTTCAAACATCTAAGCCATCTATTCCCCTAGATATCCAAGGAATCATTGATAAAAATTTCAAAGTATTTGAAGATATTCCCAAAGGTCTTCCACCCACTCAAAATCATGATCATTCTATTCACTTAATTCCTGGGAATTTTCCTCCTAACATCAAGCCTGACAGATACCCTTATGCCTAGAAGAGTCAAATTGAGCGTATGGTTGAAGAAATGTTAGAGGCCGACATTATTAGACCTAGACAAAGTTCTTACTCTACACCAGTGGTAATGGTACTCAAGAAATACGGCTCATGGTGTATGTGTCCAGATTATAGAGAGCTCAAAAAGATCTCTATTAAAGATAAGTTTCCCATTCCTGTCATTGATGAATTGTTATATGAACTACATGGAGCAATATATTTGAAAAATTTGGATCTCCATTCAGGGTATCATCAGATTAGAATGAAGGAAGCAAATATCCCCAAAACAACATTCCGAACTCATGAAGGCCATTATGAATTTTTGGTCATGCCTTTTGGCCTTACAAATGCACCTTCCACATTCCAATGGTTGATGAATTCCATTTTCAAGCCCTTCGTTCGAAAATTTGTGTTAGTATTTTTTGATGATATACTAATCTATAGCAAGTCTTGGGAGGATCATGTGTGATATGTTGACAAGGTGATACAACTACTAAAGGAGCAACAACTATATGCCAAACCATACAAATGTTTCTTTGGGGTGAAGGAGGTAGAGTATTTGGGCCATATTGTATCTCATGAAGGTGTCAAGGTAGACCCTAACAAGATTAAGGCCATGATGGACTAGCTGATTCCAAAAACATTGAAGAATCTTACAGGATTTTTGGGTTTGACAGGTTACTACCACAAGTTTGTTCAGAACTATGGAAGAATAGAAGTACCTTTAACGACATTAACTAAGAAGGATGCAATTTCATGGACTCCAGAGGCAACTCAATATTTTTAACAACTGATAGAGGAGATGTACAAAGATCCGGTCTTGACCACACCATACTTCACATAAACCTTTATTGTGGAATGTGATGCCTCGGGAAACAACATTGGTGTTGTTCTAATGCAAGAAGGAAGCCCCTTGCTTTTGAAAGTTAGCCTCTGAAGGGAAATGACTTACACAACCCCATTTATGAGAAGGAAATGATGGAAATACTACATGCATTGAAGAAATGACACCCTTACCTAATAGGTAGGCACTTCAAGGTCAGAACAGATCATGATAGTCTTAAATACTTCTTCGAACAAATACTATCTTCAGAAGAACAACAAAAATGGGTGACCAAGATATTGGATTATGATTTTGAAATCATCTATAAAAAAGGG
Organism: Picea glauca; assembly: GCA_000966675.3. NCBI lineage: Eukaryota > Viridiplantae > Streptophyta > Pinopsida > Pinales > Pinaceae > Picea > Picea glauca. The sequence goes on from JZKD02S1724109.1 coordinate 90,284, forward strand.
AAGAAAAATGTTGTGGCAGATGCACTCTCAAGAAATGATGAAGATGTTGAGGCTTATATTTATGCTATCTCGATCATCTAACCCGATTGGATAATAGAAGCGAGGGATGAATGGAAGAATGAAAAAAAACATGTGGATTCTCATTCAAAGGTCACAACAAGATTCCAGTGCATCAAATACATTTACATGGAAAAATGATTCACTATGGTACAAATATCGCTTATATTTATGTAAGAACTTCCAAATCAAACAAAAGGTACTATTGGAATTGCACACCTCTCCGGTAGGAGGGCACTCAGTATTTTTGAAAACCTACCATAGGGCCAAGAAGGAGCATTTTTGGGATGGCCTTCAAAATTGTGTTCAAAGGTTTGTCGAAGAATGTTTGGTTTGCTAACACAATAAGGTGGAAACAATTAAGACCCCAGGTATTTTACAACCATTATCCATCCCAAGTCAGCTTTGGGAGGAAGTTTCCATGGATTTCATCACAGGGTTATCGAAGTTTGAAGGAAAGAGTGTCATCATGGTGATTATTTATAGACTAACCAAGTACACACACTTTTGTGCAATCTTTCATCCCTTCAAATCTAGTACAGTTGCCATCACATTCATGGAGACAATTCAAAAGCTACATGAAAGCCCAAAGATTATTGTAAGTGATAGATATCCCATCTTCACTGGACATTTTTGGACATAATTATTTTCTTGTTTGGGTACTCAATTGGCTCATAGCTCATCCTATCATCCTCAATCTGATGGACAAACCGAGACAGTGAACAAATTTCTGGAAGGCTACCTTCATTGCTTTGTCTCTAATAAACAAAAAAAATGGTTCAAATGGTTACCCTTGGAAGAATGGTGGTATAATACTTCCTTTGATACTGCAACAAAAATGACACCATTTATGTCGCTCTATGGATACCACCCTCCTTCCATCACTTCTTCTCTAAAAGAAAAATCTAGTGTTCAAGTAATGGAATATCACATCGAGAATCAACAACAAGTTCTTCAAATCTTAAAGGAAAACCTGACCATGGCACAAAATCACATGAAATAACAAGAAGATCAACATCGCAGTGAAAGAAGTTTTGAAGTAGGGGATTGGGTGTTTTTAAGACTACAACGATACACACAAATGTCCCTTAAGCAAGCCAAGATGAATAATAAATTATCACCAAAGTACTATGGCCCTTATAATGTGTTGCAAAAGATTGGTACTATGGCATACAAATTGGAGTTGTCTGCATCTTCATGAGTTCACCCAATTTTCCATGTTTCATGCTTTCCATGTTTCATTTTTCATGTTTCATGCATTTTCACAAGTTATATGCTTAAATTTTGAATAACTAGCATCAAGGTTTTATGTTTTGGTTATTTAGTAGACTCATGTGTTGGCAATCCATTTTTTGCAGGGCACACATATGCAATGGTTGCTGCAAGAGGTAATGAATGGCGCACTGATAATTGGTTGGCACATTTCTTAGAGGGAAAGAATACCCTCATGCAATCAGTGATAGACCCTAAGGGTATTAAATTTCTGATTGGGTCAATGGTTAATAAAGGATAATATATGACACATGATGAAAGAACACAAAAGAAAGGTGGTTATGTATTTCAATATTATAGACCAGGTGAAGTCATATAGAAATTTACAAAATTGGATTTCCTTTCCATGCCATGTCTTGTCATGCCTTTCCTTACCTTGCCAAGCCATGCCTTGCCATGCCATGCCATGCCATGCCATGGTTTTCCTTTCCATTCCATTCCATGCCATGCCTTTCCATGCCATGCCTTACCTTTCCATGCCATGCCATGCCTTTCCTTAACATGCATTTCCTTGCCTTACCTTTCCAAGCCATGCCTTGCATTTCCATGCCATGCCATGCCTTTCCTTTCCATTCCATGCCATGCCATGCCTTGCCTTGCCATTCCATGCCTTTCCTTGCCATGCCATGGTATTCCTTGCCTTGCCTTGACTTGACTTTCCAAGACATGACTTGCCTTGCCATGCCATGCCATGCCTTTCCATACCTTGTCCCATGCCATGACTTTCCTTGCCATGCCATGCCTTTCCTTTCCATTCCATTCCTTTCCTTACCATGCCATGTCTTTCCATGCATTGCCTTGCCTTTCCAAGCCATGCCTTGTCTTGCCATGCTATGTCATTCCATTCCTTGCCATGCCTTTCGTTGCCTTTCCATGTCATGCCTTACTATTATGAAACTATGGATTACTATATTTTTAATAATTTTAACCTTGTCAATTATATTATAGGAATGTTATCTACAAAGTTTTTATTGCCACACATTGTTGTACAAGTATTTTAGAGATGTCCCTACCCTCTCAACCCTTCTTGTCTTCAATGGACTCTTATTGACCATGTCTATATTTGGATTCTTGTAGTAATGGTTCTTATATCCCAGTGAACACTTCATTTTGATGGTTTCTTCTATTGTTAAAACAACAAGTTATGAAAATTGAGGCTTTATGCTATGCCTATATTGATAAAGCAATGAGTGATTAAAACTAAGGTTTTATGCTAAGTTGGTCTCTATAGCTTCAAATGGACAAATATTTGATCAATATGGTATAAATATGCTATTATTTGAAAATCATAAATCAAATAGCAGACCTGGATATATTTCTTAAAATCTAAAGATGAAGTATTTAGTAAATTCAAGGAATTCAAAGCCTTGATAGAGAATTTTTCTGAAAGAAAGATTAAGATACTCAGGTCAGATAATGGAGGAGAATATACCTCAAAGGAGTTCGTAAAATTCTACAGAGATGTTGGGATCAAGAGGGAACTCACTACTCCCTATAATCCCCAACAAAATGATGTAGCTGAAAGGAAGAACATAACAATTATGGAAGTTGCAAAGACCATGATTCACGATCAAGATCTTCCTATGTGCTTATGGGCAAAAGCAACAATGGCAGTTGTTTATGTGTAGAACAGATTATCCCATAGTGCACTTGGGTTCAATACCCTGGAAGATATGTTCACCAGAAAGAGGCTAGAGGTAAGCCATCTCAAAATATTTGGTTGTCCAGTGTTTATTCATATACCGAAAGAGAAAAGAAACAAGCTGGAACCCTCTGGAAAGAAGGGAATATTTGTGGGATACTGTGAGCTATCCAAGGCCTTCATAATATACATACCTGGTCACTGCCATATTGAGATCAGTAGGGATGTGACCTTTGATGAAGAAGAAACACTTAATAAATCAAGAATATGCCAGCTTGAAGAAATGTATGAAGAGGAACCTTTAAATCCCAGGACTACAAAATCTGTGAGGGAAGTTCCCATAACTACAGAACCTGTAAGGGAAGTTGTAACTTCCCCTGATGAGGAGACTCTTGAAAATCATGATATAACAGAAGTTCAAGAAACTCCTCAAATGACCTTCTCCCATAAAAGAAAGACTGCTTGGGAAAGAGAGCTTATTCAAGATGGAGAGAAGTATGGTGTTCCAGAAGGTACCACAAGACAAGTGAAAAGACCAAAGCCATTCTCCAGTTACATGTCTTTGATGTGCAATCTACTTGATGAAGAACCTACATGCTTTGAAGAGGCCATTCAAAAGAAGGAATGGGAAGATGCCATGAAAGAGGAATACCAATCCATAATAAAGAATGATGT
>JZKD02S1724131.1:23234-37989 GCA_000966675.3 Picea glauca
AAAGGAACTCTCCCAGTGAACCGATGCCAAGGTAACTGACCTAGACATGACTCATGCAGACCTATTACATTATCAACCCACGCAGGGGTGCGGAAATTCCAAGTACAAAAATAAGCGTTGGGCCAAATACAGCCCTATAGAACCAAAGGTCTTCGACAACATGGCATCTGATGAAGCATCTCTTCATGGCACATGAGTTGACCACCGATGCTAAATGGGCGGTCAACAAACCCCAAACACTTCTCAACCACAAACCCATAAGAACAAATAAGCCAAAAATATGCACCATACTTGATCTAGAATTACATTTAGCATCCCCAATATCAAGGCTACAACAAGAAACTATGAGGATTACAATCTCACATTGATTCCTTCTTATATGACAACTGGTGCACATCTAGAGATTATTTCTAGCATCTAATTGCATGGTAACTCTACATAAGCATAATTACCCATGAGACAAAAGGAAAATAAAGTAACAACCACACATAAGCTTGCACCTTGATTTAATTGCTCTTCAGTGAAGCTCCAAAGATTTACTTAATTAAGCCAGCCATCCCTCAAAATGGAGTGAGCAAATCCTTATATAGATTTCAGCTCAATTCCCCTACAATAAAATAGTATTTGTGGTTCCTAGATCCACTTATTTATCCTAAGAAAATAATAGAAAAACAATAAAAAGGATTAAAATATTACATAAGAGGGCCACTCAAGACAAAATGTCCTCATAAAATACTAGAATAATGAGGCTACATAAATGAGAGTGCCACATGTCTTCATCCTCAAGAAACATGCTCATGCAAGCCCATGCAAGATGCCATTTGTCCTCTTCTCCTTTGGAATTCCCTTCAAGGCTAAGCTCCAACAACTTGCATTAAAATAATATATTTGCCCGAGTCAAATGGAAGGGGACAATCTCCAATAGGCTCCTTGTTCAAGAAATAATGTAAATAATATCCACCGAGGTGCGCCCTTGAAAAGTGTGTAAGAAGAAGTCTTTGGGCCACTTTGACTTGGCCATATAAGATAAAATAACCCATGAGAATAGATGTGCCCTTGAGAAGTGTGCAATTGGACTACATTGATCAAGCCTTAATATAAAATAATACATGAGATGAGATGTGCCCTTGAAGACTGTGCCAAATTAGTTATAACTTCTCATCAACAAACAATATAATAATCACCAACATGAAGCACCCTTGAGATGTGTGCAATAGGACCACATTGACCAAGCAAGATAATATAAAAATAGCACATGGACAAGTGCGAGCTTGAGAAGTGTGCCAAGGTAGTTATGCCACCAAAGAATGTGCCATGATGCCAAATAGAGTGGAGCACTCCTCTAAATGAAGTGGCAAACAACCTTGAAATGCCCAAAACCATGCCAAAGATAACAAGGTTAGTTAGGGCACTTCCTCCAATGCAATAACCAACTCCTCAGGCCAATGACCACAAGAGTGGAGAAATCTAGGAGAATGTGAAAGGTGGTTAGATATTCTCAATAAATGTGCCAATATCAACCTTGAGAAACCAATCACATACCAAAAATAGAAATGGTAGTTGGACAATTCTCTCCCATGAAATAACCAATTCATCCCTCAAGAAATGCCATAGAAATGTATGCAAGAAGGATGAGAGCGCACCACCATCACATAGTAAACCATGCCAACATGTCAATGATCAACTAATAATCTATGAAACTTAGGGAGACCCTAAGTTGATGGGTTTCCATCTTCATGAATGCACAAAGGGTCAATCAAATGTGTGCTATGTTAAGCAAAACCCTTATGAAACTCCTCCACGTGCTAGATACCAACCCGGATCCGTCTTAACCACGAATCTATCAAGCGTCGAGAGGGATCAAATCTCTCAAGGAGCAAATCTCTTTTTGAGTGCAAAACTTGAGAAAAGGTTTACATCTCAAGAGATTTGATCCCTCTCGGCACTTGATAGATCCAGATTCTAGGGTTAAGATGGATCTAGGTTGGTTTCAGTCGTGGGTGGTCACACAAAATTTGTAGATCATCAACATTATGTATATGTATATGTCTAAGATTAATCTAATCATTTTAAATTTACTCAGTTTCCTCAATTTGTTGAGAACATATTTAAATATTTAAAAGTATATTTAAATATCTTAATATATTAAAGTACCTCATATTAAAGTCCTATTATCCAAAACCATCAATACTAAAGAGCCAATATTAAAGGTATTAAATACTAATATATATAAAGACTTAAAGTGCTATATATAAAACTCTACAAATTAATTTTATACTATGGTAAACCCCGAAAAAACACTCGATAAGGTTCTCAACATTGAAATACTCATATCTAAAATATTTTATGTTAACGAACCACCATATAAAACTCCATTATATGAAGCCTTTAATATTAAATTAATAATATATGAAAAATTCTTTAATATATAAAGCTCTTATTATTAGAATGTCAATATCAGTTTTTATTTTCAATATTTTTTATAATTCCTTATTGATTTGAATAATTGGTTACAATTTGGTAATTATTCATAAAAATATCATTTTGTATTTCTTTATATCACTAAAATAAATATATCATTTCATATTTCTTTATATCATTGCTAAAATCAATGCAACTATTAGTTATATCATTGTTGAAATCATTGCAACTACGTGACTACTTTACATCATTTTTCACTGTATCATCACTTAAATCAATACACATTATCATTTTGCATTATATCATTGCTAAAATCAATGCAACTATTTGTTATATCATTGCTGAAATTAATGCAACTATTTGTTATACCATTGTTGAAATCATTGCAACTACGTGATCAAGTCTCTGAGATTAAATCTACATATTGCATGCATGCTAATTCGCTCGCCATATCCAACACAGTGCCTTAATTTTCGGTTCTTGAGAAAAATTATTTAGATTCCCTACTGTAAATTGCATAATTATTTAGATTCCCTGCGGTAAATTGCACTAAAGCTTTGTGGTAAACTCTGCCCTAATTTTCGGTTTGTGAGAAAAATTATTCAAATTCCCTACGGTAAATTGCACTAAAGCCCTGCGGTAAATTGTATTGCACAATAGTCTATCAAGTTGAGTCAAACCCTACAATTTTGGCATGATTGATCGTTGGCCTCTCTATCTCAACAACATAATCATCCACATTTTACACAAAAGTGAGAGATTAGAACTAAATTTAAATCTCAAAGATTAAGTCTCCAGATTGCATGCATGCTTCCTACATGGTTTGAATTCACTATCGAATGGGTGAATCTCTTAGTGAGAATTTTTTCTCCATCAAATCAGACATCCCAAAATTCACCCGCCATAATCTACTTCTATGTCGCCTTTGCTCCTCTAATTCGCCTGCCATATCCAACATAGTGCCCTAATTTTCGGTTCGTGAGAAAAATTATTCAGATTCCCTACGATAAATTGCACTGAAGCTCTGCGGTAAATTGTATTGCACAGTAGTTCTTCCGGTTGAATTGAGTGTTCGAACTTGAATCTGATTGGATTTGATCAATTATATGTGTATATATATGTGTGTAATATGTAACGATGTGTTTAAGGATGAGACGTCAGAGAGTCAGGAACCTAAAAATAAATTCGACAAAGTCCAAAAAAGATGAAGAGTTTTTCCTCCTAAGGAACCATAATCAAAGTTTGCTTGCGCAAATCAAGAAGTTGAAGGATGAAAAGAAAATACAACCAAATTTAGACCAACGTGTCAACAAAGAACCACTAGTTGATAAAGAAACAATGGCTAACCCTATTAAATAAAGAAGTTGTCAGATGTTGAAGTACAAACGATGGAAAACATAATACCAAAAGTGATCAAGAAAACAGAAATTCAGTGATCAACAAAGTGACTTAGGTTTATGAAGAAAACATAATACCAAAAGTTAATCAAGAAAACACTACAAGTATGAGAAGGAAAGATCAAGTTTCAAAGACAACTTATCGATATCCTAATCACAAGAGTCATTACTTTAACTGGTTAGTGAATCAACATTGTTTGGAACAAAGACAATATTCAAACTATATTCCAAAGAATATTAATTCCAAAAAAATTTGGTCTCAAAGTAGAAGTCATCTTGGGAATTGCAATACAACAGTTCCTTTCCAAGAACCCTATAAATGCACAGCCCCACAAAAGATTGAATTAGAGTGGTTAGACCATTTCACCATTCGACAAATCTGCTCAAATCTTAGAAGATCATATCATCAACCATCACAACTTCAAAGAACAGAGAATCATGAGAAGTTACAAGTCAAAATAAGAGATAAATATTTTCCATTAATATGCTTTGAGGACCAAGCATTTTTAAAGGGGAAGGAAATGTTATGTATATAAAAAGAAATATTATTCATAAATATATATACCCAAACTAGAGAACTTCAGATATTAATTATTAAAAGGTGCATCACATAAAGAGATGGATTTACATGAAAGGTCACCTTGAGGCCTATAAATACCAAGGCCATTCATCATTGTAAATCATCATATCTTACTCACTATTAAATATATTTATTACTTGTCCTATATGGATTTTAACCTAATGTCCTTTTTACATTGGATATTTAGTAATGAACCTTATTCGTATTCAATAAATGAACTTTGTTTGTTTCAATCAAGAAAAAGGTTGGATTAGATGATTACCCAGACGAAGAAGAGAAGGTTGAAGGTAAGCTTGAAAAATTGGAAATTTTCTTTTGGTCTTCCATGATGGAATTTTTTAAAAAATCAGGTTTGTAGTTGTAATAGACAGATTTGGGAATCATAGATTGGTGCTTGGGAACAACAATTGCATTGGGAGTCTCCAAAAGGAAGGAGAAATGAGATAAGTAGAGAGGTAAGGACATCAAAGGAATAACTTTGCTCAAATTTTTCGTTGGCAAAGACAAGTTTTTTTCCAAGGAAAACCTCACAGGGAAACCCAGGGGATGCTTCCCCACATTAATGGGTGGTATCCCTAGTAAACCATCGATGTACACTAGTGCACCTCACCCAGGGGGATTCTAACTGGGCACCTATGAACATGGAACTAGCCAAATGCCCAACAACATTGGTGACAACCGGTTGAGCTAACCCCTTGGACTTGTTTGCAAGGAGAAGTTGCCAAGTCAACCAAAGAGTTGGGAATTTTTGGGTTGTAGGGAGAAGTTGTGAAGGTAGCCATAGAGTTGGGAAGATTTTTTTGTAGAGAGACATTGATAGGAAACAAACATCATTGCTATAAGTGATGAATACACCTTGCTACCTCCCAGTTGCACCGGGAAGGACTTAGGATGATCCACAAAGTTGAACAAGGCACTTGTTCAAATTCAAAGTTCAGAAGTCTTGTAGGGCACCATTGCCTCTTCTTCTTCTTCTTCTTCTTCTTCTATGCATGTGCCATACCCCCCCTTCCTCTCTTCTTCTTCTTCTTCTTCTTCTTCTTCCTCTTCGATGCATGTGCCATACCCCCCCTTGGGGGAATTGTATAAAATGAGCTAGCATGATGTCTCCAGTATGTAAAAGACTCAGCTCACCTAAGACATTGTTATTAGTACATACTCTAGAGTGTTTTTTTCACTTGGTTCATTATACCTCGCTTCGGCGACTTATAATGTTATAAAAATTTTCACTCATACCTCCAAAGCTAGAGTGTGTCCTAATGGTCGTGCCTTAGTGTGTTTTGTCTGAGTCTAGTGTCAAATGTATATTACATGCTAGTCATTTGTCTCGAGTCTCATGGACATGCATGAGGTCCTTCTAGGAGTTTTTTAACGTAAAATGTCTAGTCAAAATGACATTTTACCTTGTAATTTATTAATAAGTTGTACTACGAGATGTTAATCACCTAGGGGAGTATGTTTTTCTTACTCAAAATACCCCCTTTGCCTTAATGACCCCTTTTTGGAACAAAAATAATTGATTTTACCCATAAAATCAATTATTTCCTCAAAAAGGTGATTTATTCCCTCATTAAAAGGTGGAGATTTTTCTCCTCCTTGATTTGGGAAAACATGACATGTTTTTAGTTTGATTTCAGTTTATCTCCTTCGTTGATGGTAAATGATCAGTTGTGGTGACTTAGGAGAGAGTTGATGACAATCCCAAGGAGAGGTGTGCCCTTCCCCTTGAGAGGTGGCGCACTCTCGTTGAGGGAGTCAATCCCAAGGAAAGTCGCACCCACCCTCCTGAGATGTGTCTCCCTCTCTCTCTCTTAGCCTTGAGTTGTGGAGCACTCACTCCTCTTACCTTGAGATGTGGCGCACACTCTCCTCACACTTGGCATTCGACCACCTTGGGAAATGCACCCTCTTTGACTATTTAAGCATTTAAGCAAGCAACCTCTCACTCATTTGGTTAAATGGGAGTTTGGCTCGCTTGAGGTTGTACTACTACTGTAATATCATTTTTGGAATAAAGAAAGACTTTGGAGGTCATCTCGGTGTTGTGCATTTCTTGTGTGGATGCCAATTGTTCAATTCTTCATATGTGAGGTAACCGTAGGCTAAATATTTGCACTTAGTTTTGTTATTTGGCCTTTGAAGGGGTGTTACCACCGAGTAGGATAGAATCTTATTGGCTTATTAACTAATAAAGATTCTATTGTTTTCTTATATTAGAGATTTTAAATTTGCATGTGCTTTCATTTGAACATGCCACTTGAATCTCTTGTGTAGGGATCACCATCTTTGACGAGATTAGGGGACTAAAAACCCCCTTTTTTTGCAAGTATTTAGTTTTGCAGGGTCTTCACCTTTTGAGAAGCGGTTGGGTCAGCCTTGAGCAACCTTCCGCAAGCTCAAAAGCTTCCGCAAACATAGTCCCTCAGCACAATACCGAAGGACCCCATAGCCCAAGAAGTTCCCGCTCCTCAAGCTCTCTATTTCTCTCTTTCTTTCTATTAGTTTTAATCTGGTTACTTCTTGCATGCAAAGTTTTAGGTCTATATTTTAAAGATAAATCGTAAATAAATCCATTAACATGCATGCTTAGTTTAGATCTACTTTATACTTTTATTTCTATAATCCTTTAAGTAGATCTAGTCAAAAAGTTATCTTTTAGTAAAGCTTTTAAAGTTAGATTTCAATACTAAAAGATAGATTTGATACAAGAGCTTTATTTTCATATCTTGGCAAAGTAAGTGCCCGCTGTCTGCTGTTTGGACAGCGAACTAAAATTCACTAAAAGATTAGTTTATCGCCAATTTTCTAGTTGACTTAACTCATCTTGCTTTTACCTTTTTACTTAGAAATTTATAGTGTTAAACTAACGATCTTTTGCAAGTAATTCTAAAGCCATTTGGGCAAGTTTCTAAGGAGAAACTTGCTTGCTGTTTTCTCGTCATTCGCAAACAGGTAGAGAGAGACTCTGCCCAATTTTCGCGGATCAGGGGCATCCAGGACCTCATTGGGTGCCTTCTCTTCCTCCTCTTTGCTCTTTTCTAGAATTTGTAAGTTTTGACTGGTCCCTTGGTTTATAAAAGACCAGCAAACACTTCTTTCTCAAGATTGTAAATCAGAGGAGCTAGTGGGATAACCCACCATCCCTCTCATCCCCCCTACCCCAGGGGGATTTCATCATTTTTTGCCTTTTGTCTAAGTTTTCTAATTCCAAGAGTTAAAACTGACTAAAATCAACCAAGATAAAATCCAAAATATTTCCTTTCAGTTTTTCCTTTCAAGCATTAGTTAGAAAGCATTTTTTTCAGATTTAGTTTCCTAGTTTTCATTTCATAGCTCTTTCAAGTTTTCCCTTTTTGCAAAGAGTAACTAACCTTCCCCATGAAAATCTTATTATGCTCTCTGCCCTGCGAGTTTAACACGATCTCTGCAGACCAGAACGGATTTTGATAGAGCGGAGTAGTTTAATTAGATAACATTTTTCATTTTTGCTCAATCTTGCAATCTAGGTAGTTGTGAGTGGTTAGATCCCTATATCTATCCATTTCACTTAACGAACTTAAGTGCAATCCAAGCAAAAACCACTTAATTAATTAAAATCAATCAAGTACAAGGCAGAACCTTTATCTTGCAACTATACACCTTTGGTACTGGTCTTTGACTTTATTTCTGCTTTTGAAGTATTTCATTTACTATCTTATCTCATTAGCAATCATTTTAAGTTGTCATATATGTTGCTACACTAAAATGTTTTCCTTGTTTTAGTATTAAACTCCTAAATTCTTGTCATTAGTTTACTCAGCCTTAGATTCTTTTATTAGGGACTATCCCCCTTGGATTCATTAGGAGTTGGCCTAAATGGAGGAGTCGAGTGTTTGATGGCAGTGACCCGATTCGAGACTCACCCCCAAGACCGCACCCAATGATTTGAAGATTTCTCTCACATCACCCGAGGTGCAGATTAGGCGGCGACAACACACCCCAAGAGGTAGCCAAGGTGATGGGTTATTATTGTTGTTCACTAAAAGGTGTTTTCTAGGCAGGAAAGAAGGCGTGTAGAGGCAATTTTGTTTTGGGGTTCAAGTTTGTATATTGTATTTCTTTCTTTACAAAGGTTGTTACTTAAAAGATGGTTGCAAAATACAGTAGTGTTAGATGCTTAAAAGGTTATTGCTCAGTGGAGTCACATAGAGGTTTACGAGCTTGAGGTAGGTAGTTGGCATCTTGACTTAGGTGTCTCAAAGCATATGACATATAGGAAGGATTGGTTTGTTCTCTTTGTGGAAACTAGGTCTTAGATAGAGAAATTTATTTTAGCCAATTGCAGAACCCATGTCATTGAAGGGTATGGTAATGTACAACAATAATTAACTAGTAAGAAGTTCATATCCAAGATTGTTCTCTACAACCCTAGTCTGAGTAGAAATTTGGTTTTTGATAATGAAATTGTAAAACAAGGCTCGCATGTAGAAATCTTGTTCACGGCAAGGAAGTGCATAGTGAAGGCCAAGAGGATCAAGAAGATTATTGCTTCAGGAGTGAAGGAGCATGGGATGTACAAGTTTCATGTTATGGCAATGATAGATTCACAAGATGTGGCACTAATAGATTCACAGAGGTTAGTAGACAAGGTAGATACCAATGTCGATACACTTTGGCGTTAAAGGTATGGGGATTTAAACTTTCAACATCTTTCTTTTCAAGGTAGGTTAAAATGGTCAAAGGTCTCCCTTCTATTTAGGAGATGGAAGGGGTATGTACAACATGTCTAGTAGGGCAAAAACACAAGGAGGTTTTTGACACAAGTAAAGCTTGGAGAGCAAGCAGAGTGTTGGCGCTTGTGCATGCAAAGGCATGTGGTCCAATGGATATGCCACAATTCGTAGGTGCCAAGAATTTTTCTTTCTCTTCATAATTTTCCTAGAAGAAGTGAGTTTTCTTTCTTAAGGAAAAGTCAAGTGCAATAGGAGTATATAAGAAAATAAGGTTGCAATTGAAGAATACATTGGTAGAAGGACAAAGGTTCTCCAGTCAAATAAATGAAAGGAGTTTGTGAAATTTTCTAACTTTCGCAAAAAACAAGGAATCCATAAGAAAATTCTTGATGTTGAAAGAAGCGGGATAGTTATAAAAATAATGAAAAAAAAAAATTGAAGGAAAGTCACTTCCAAATAAACACTGGGTGGAAACAATCCATACAACAATTTATTTACTAAATAGAGTCCCATCAAAGAAGTTATACGAATCACACATGAGGCACAGTCTGGAAGCTAAGAAATGGGACACATCCCCCAGGGCCTGCATGTCCATATCCCATGTGTCGTACATGAGTTTAACATGTCCCTTGAAATAGGACACGTGTCAAACTCGTGTTTGACATGTTCCCTAGCATGTCTTGAGGTGTCAGATATGCAATGGGGCAAAATAGAGTCAAAAAAAGAAAGTTTCCCCTTTTTTTCACTCACAGCCACAGGAAAACTCTCTCACATTCTGAAAGTGAAGAAAAAAACAGATTTGAAGGGATTCCATGAGATTTGAAGGCATTCTAACTTCCTAGATTTGTCATTTCTCCAACAATAGTGTTCTTCTTCATTTGTACTACAAAAATAATGGCTCAATCATCAAGGGTTGCTGATAAAGTTCAAAGGAAAGAGAGGAACATTAATGTTGGTGTTGCCTCCTCTCCTCCAAGTCCATCTATCGTTGTTACCATGCCATCTACTGCAAGTGGAGCTACCAGCACTGCAAATAACCTTGCTTTAGCAAAGCATTAAGCTCAAGAAAGAAAATATCCATTGTATCTAGTATCTACCCTATTTTGCATTTGCCATTGGCATTCCCACCCATAGTATCAATGTCTATGTAATACATTTTGTTTTTTATGACATCAAATGAGTCAATGACTCAATGAGAAAATTGCAGTTTATGGTTCTAACTTCTAAACCTCTATTTTACGTGTACTGATTCTTGAATACTCTAATTTCTTGTGTGTTGGATGTAGTAACTAGTGGTATCAATATTGGATGATTCACGTGAGATCTTGAGCAACAAATTGGATGATTAACATAGAGTATAATTGCTTTTAATTTGGATKATTCACSTAAGAAATACAATGATTCAAAAAACCCTCCATTCAATTCAAGGAAGAAACACCAATTGTTGTGAGCATTTTTGGRCGACAAGGGTGCTCCAAWTRGCAAATGCCTTCTCCAATCCTATGATATCTCYACAGAGAAGCAAGCCTACAACCAGTTGTATGATCAWTTTYTTTAAACTCTGCTAGCCTATTTTGCGAACACTGAAACCATTATGGCAAAGAKGGATCATCTAAAGACAATTATGGTGAGAGGGAACTATGAGAACAAATACAATAATTGTGTTAAGGGAGATTAATATGGATGATAGATGCTTATATATATATATATATATATAGAGAGAGAGAGAGAGAGAGAGAGAGAGAGACCTTTACAAACCTATTCTACCTTCAAAGGATGGATACAAATATCAGCCTATAAAACCCTATGCCATGAAACCCTTGCAAGTCAATTAAACATTCAAAGAAGCAGTGCTAATATCATTGTAAGAAACCTATTGATTTGCATGTATAGGGAAGTGCACCCTTTCTCCATTGCATAGACATTTGCAATTATTACTAAGCTCGATACACTTGAATGGTCATTGGAGCTTGGAGACAAGTGGGTACTTACAAATGCTAATAAAATTGAGAAAAGCATTGACTTAATTGCATTCCATTGTGTGTTCAAAAATCCCAGTTGGGTCATCTAAACTCACAATCTTTTTACACCATTAAGCCTAAAACCGATTCTTGCTTAAAATGTAAGCCCTACATATGAGAACTAGAAGACGTCATGCACTGATGAAGTAATTGTGTTAGAATCTGTGGCTCATGCAATTTGGATTTGAATTTGGCATGCATGATTTCAACATTGACATGCATTGATTTCAGCATTGCAACTGCATTGACCTCAAAGTTGGTTTCTATTGTTTTCAGTATTGTAAAAAAATTATTTACATGCTGCTATTTGTTGGAAATAAGTTATTTTGGGGTTAACACTATTCATTTCTCTTATGTTTTTTTTGTTTGATAGAGTGATATAATTTATAAACCGTTGAAAATTGAGCATCATCATGTCTATTTTTAACAAGGAAATGAACAATGATAATATTGAAGATGAAAGAAGTTGACAATACCACTGGTTAGGACACTAAGACAATCAAATGCAACTACAATATTATCCATTTGATTTTGTTTTTGTCCCTAACTTTGGGGTTAAGATGGATAAATTTGTGGTTAATTCGGCACTTAATTCAGTACATGCTAAGAAGGCATAATTCTTAGGGAATGTGCACAAATCAAACTTAAGACGATATTGTGGAATGTTTATGATAATTATGCTTTGAATAGTAATGTTTTTGTATGTGAATGTTTCACTGTGGATTTAACTCATGGTATACTACAACAAATTCAAGGAATCCCAACTCCAAAAATTCATTGGTGCAACCAGAGTTCCCTCCACTTGCAAAAGAAAAATTGTAATGTGTAAAGAAAAATAACAAAAATGGAAAATGTGTAGAGAAACTAATAAAACTTGAATTTAAATGATATCACTATAATGTTTCAATTTTGTTTTTGAAAAAATATGTAACAAACATTAGCATAAAACTTTAGTAGAATCATAACAAATGGCTAAAATATTGTTCAAAAGTAGAGTCATGATTCATACTGATTGTATGTGATAAGTTGCCGTTTAGTACAATCATGACAAAGAGTGAAAGTATTATGTTATAAGTTGTTACAAGATTCATTTACGATCCGTTTGTGACAAGGTCAAGTTTAACAGCTTTTTTGTTGGGAGTGAGTTGGAGATCAAAAGTATTAGATCCATCCTATTAGCTCTTATAAAGTTAATATACATACGATGCATTGATTTCACTAACAACGCAAAAGGATCAGATGGCACATACATTGATATGAATAAGTATACACTATAAAATGATTTGGTATATTGAGTTCAACAATGGTATACTGTGAAATGATTTGAACAATGGTATAGTGCAAAATGATTTGAACAATGGTATAGTGCAAAACGATCCAGTAAATTGATTTCAAGAATGATATAGTGCAAAATTACATCATACCTTTAGAAATATTTCAATGCAAAATGATTTGGTGCATTCAGTGCATTGATTTGAACAATGGTATAGTGCAAAATGATCCAGTGCATTGATTTCAATAATGATATAGTGCAAAATCATATCATACCTTTAGCAATATTACAATGCAAAATGATTTGGTGCATTGATTTTAGCAAAAGTATAGTGCACAACAATTTGATCCATTGATTTCAGTAATGATACAATGCAAAATGATTCGGTGCATTAATTTCAGCAACAATATAGTGAAACAATTTGATTCATTGAATTTAACAATGATACAATGCAAAACAATCCACAACAATGATTACAATGATGATGCAGTTTGAAACACACTAGTCGCATTGATTTAAGCAACGATCCAGTAAAGATATCAATATTAGTATGCTAAAGGTGGCTTTTTGGGCATTTTCCATGCAAAATTCAACTAGATGATTCTCTCTCACCAATCTGCCAATCGAGAAACCATTTTAGGAGATTGTTGATGGGTGCATGGGCTACTTATGACATGGTTCTTTCAGCCCCATGCAGAGCACACGAGTGGGAAAACATCTGAGAACATAAACCACGCTTGTGTGCTCATTTCTCAAGTTTCAAAGCCCATTATCTAGAATGATCACAGGATTTTCTAAGTTTGGGCACAAGAATTATTTGTCTTAGTTTTCAAGGACCGAAACGCATCACACTGGGAGAAAATTGCAAGTGTAATTTTGCAGACAAACTTTGCCCTCAGATTCCAACTACCAAATTCTCGATCTCTGCTCTTTTATTCAACAAATCCTCAAGGGAAGCACTTCCTAGGGCTAAGCTATGCCTGAATTTTCATGGTCCAAAATTGAGATTTGCTCTCACGGTGAGTGGATAAAATTTGCAGCTACAAATTTTCCTCTTACACGTTGCACGGTGCATCATTTCCGCACTGCATTGGCAAAGCCTCGACGAGAGGTATGCCCCTATGCGACGGGTGCTAGGTTCTATGGTGCGAAAGCATGTCAATTTCAACATATTAGTTGAAAGGAGGACATCAAGGGTAAATGAGTGACTCTTATTTCTCCCACAAATTTGGATCAGACAACCCTCGTGGATGAGAGCACGACTTGGAGGAAGGGCACTGCATAAGTTCGACAAGGCCACAAACGGTTGGATGATGCCCCCAATCAAACCCATGGAAGGGTCGAAATTTATGCAACGGAGGGGGCCCTCCTTGTTGTGAAATGGTGGGCACAGGTGATAGCTCACATTGAGTCATGTGACATATAATCCTTGAGGACAAGCAATATGGTGGCCCCACAACTTAATCATACTAAAACACACATGCATATGAAGCAGGTATGGCATAAGGTATGTGATAATATTTCAATACAAGGGATACATAAGTGAACGGATGGTGGACCTTTCCCATCCAACCCAACTTAATGCACTACAACTTAATAAACCCCCTTTATTATTAAACCTTGTTTTAATTTAAAAAGCATGGTTTATAATAGAGTTTGATCATTTTAATATAAAGTCCACTTTATTCTTATAAATGATTTTATATTAGCCCCCGGGGTGTAGAACAGTGAGTGATGGAGTGTATTGTTAAGGCACTCTGTTATGTGAAGTCACCGGTTCAAAACCCTCCACTAGCCTTGTGTGCTGCGTGAGGGGACGCGTTGCCATGCCTAGGGTTATAGTGGTAGCATTCGGATAACACGACCACATGTCACACAAGTAGGTGCCCGATTAGTTGCTGATTTCCCCGGTCAAGAAAAAAAAAATGATTTTATATTTTAATGTGGTGTTTTATAAAGTAATTTTATATCATAAAGGTCAACTTTATATTATAAAGTGCAAAAGGAATTTTGGGTTCAAACCCACTCCCCGACACAAAGAGATCTACAACCAAAAAAAAAACGTAAAGCACCAAAAACAGCAATATTTAGGCCACGGATTTGAATATAAGAGAGGCAATTGAATTGAAGGTTCTATTTTGTAACCTCTTTTGGCAATTGGAGAATAGAGGGCTCTCATTGGTTGCCAAGAAATGTCATTCTAACCTAATTTGGGGCTTACATATTGTTGGGTATATGTTATATTCTTTGCATGTGTGTGTGGGTGCGTCAGGTTCGACAACTGCGTCTGATGATCCCTCTAGTAGTGCTCTTTGTGTTGTGTGCGCCGAGCGCTTCCTAGGGGAGTCCCA
>JZKD02S1724131.1:54997-65087 GCA_000966675.3 Picea glauca
ATCTCTTCATCTTCCCTCATCTTCTCTACAATATTGTAAGATATGAACAAATGGAAGATGAAGTGTTTCAACTCCCTCATAGGATATTTATGATGTAAATATTGATGTACAATGGTTCATAGTGTCTAGGCACTACTTACCATTCCATATAGTGTTGTATATCACTCCTAATGAATATCAAACTTGATATGTTGCCCAAGTAATTGCGCAAGTATCTATGTGTGGATTTGATTGATTTCCAAAGTTCATGAGTTTCACCATATGATTTCAATTGTGTATGGTCAAAAAAATTCTTTATTATTTGTTGTTGTGGATGCATGATTTGTAGCATTAGATTCGCCCGTGATTACATAAGTACTGTACACAATTTATGGTGAAGATTAGATCTCAAACAAAGGAGATGGAAAACAAGTCGCAAAACAAAATTGAGGCATTCAATGGCCAACCTCAATGATAGATTCGTGAATTTGGATGGAAAAGAATGGTGTAGACTTTAACAACTATTAGTGTAGCAATGTAAGCGAGTATTCCTAAAAAAACGCGTGAGAAAAATTCCATTCCAAATCAAAATAACACCTCCAATCCTCCGCAATTGCTGAATTTGAGATCCTTGTGCATAGTGGGGACCAACGTGTAAATTCCAATTTCCAATGTACTATGGTTAGATGGATGCTTTGTGACTCAATGATTAGTTGAGGAAGCTTAATTCCTATAATGAGGTGCAACTATATACATATCAAGACAAGGTGGCCTTCGCAAAGTTGAGAATGCACTGAGAAGCTTTGCTTTGGTGGGAGAACCTATGTGAACGCAAACAAAAGCTCAATGTCACTCATCTCATGACATGGGACGAGTTTAAAATGTTCGTACCCACAACTAAAGTCGAACAATCAATAGGTCTCTATATTCGATAATTCGGCCATTATACCATTCCGCTTAGTGCAATGGATGAAGAAACAAAGTTAGTCACCAAGTCCATTTGCAGATTCATCAACCCAATTCAAAAGGAGCTTTAGATGTTTGACATTTGCACTATGGATGGCGCTTGACACAAAGCAAAGTTAGAAGAAGCAAAAAAACAATTGGACAAGGACAAACAAAGTTGATGGTGCTAGTTACACATAAGAAAAGAAGATCGCTACTAAGGATGGTGCGGTAAAGAAACCATTCAACGAGACTATGCAACAAGAGGTGGACTCCAAATCTTCGATGGAAGGACAGAGTGTTGTGATGAAGAAGAAAGTACCTTTTGCAACTACTATTAGCACATAGGACACTCAAAAGAAGGGAATGTTAGAGGCTTTATCCGGAGAAGCACTAGAAGTGCATAGACGAAGCAAGGAGAAAAAGAATTACCAGTTCCCAACTCTGCAACCAAAGGTCTTTCTCTCATTTAAATCATCCATCCCAGTCATAGAGAGCATGAAAAACTATTCACCATCAAAATCTCAAGGAAGAAACAACATGTAACTATAGTATTTAATATGTCAATTCTCACTAGCTCAATCGGTTAAGGTGTGGGTTTCGTTTGCTAGGCGACCTGAGTTCAATACCCTTATAATGAGTTTAGTCGGGAGGAGACACCCAAAAAATCCAGCCATGTTAAGGGTTGGTGCGATCCCCGGGTGATTTTGATGACTTAGATGCCCCTGGGTTGTGGTTTCTTAGCCAATGGTTAAAAATGTTGGCCCCGCAGGTTACGGGCACATTTCTAACAAACAAACAAAAAAACTATAGTATTTAATATTGGCAAACAATTAGATTTAATCTCAAATGCAATGGTCAAGAAACATAATCTATTCACAATGATACATATTAAATACTACTTCTTCAATTGGCTTAACAAGATCAAGGACTTAATATCTAGACAAGTGTAAGGTGAAGTTCACCATCTCGACGGATTACATTAACCAAGTAGAGCTCAAAGTTGTGCGCTAGGATGTTTGTGGACTTATCTTTCACAATCCTTACTTATGGGATTGTTATCCCCTATCCTAGGGATAACTAAGGAGATTATGTCTCGAGGTCCACATGTCCTAGACATGGAGTACCGAAAGCCATATTGACTTGAGCTTGGCCCTGGAGGGCCCATCCTTTCTTCTTCAACACCTCCATTCTGTCAATAGCAGCAGCATCCAACCCATCGGCCTGGTTCTGAAGTAGCAGTGGGTCTTGCTCCTTGAGGTAATGAGTCTGGGTATCATGGTATGTGTCACTCTGATTCTCAAAGCATTTGAATATGTGCATTTAATTCTCTTTTGCTTCATGACGTGTGCTTGGATTTTATGCCTTTTAACTTGTCCATACCTGGGGGGGATGACAAAATGCCCTAGCAAGTTGTTTCCCTTAGGAGTGAGTTGCAACTAGGTGGGTTTATGAAAGGTCATCGTCCATTTCTTCCATACTTATCACTTTTCATCATCTTCCCTCTCATCTATCCCCTACATTGGTTTGGGCATTGGGTTTGCCAAGATAGTAAGGGTTGTACCTTGCCTTGTGGGAAGAAGGGGCTAAAGGCCCAGAGGGTAAAAGTAGCTGGCAAAAGTTAAAGGCCAAAGATCAAACCTTGAGATACTTCGCCCAAGGATCCTTGAGAAAGCAATAAAAGGCTTTTCAGCAAGAAAAGAGGGGACCCATAAAATAAAGATAAAACTCAAGACCTAGTTGGTGGATAAGGGGTCTCATCACGAGCCAGCCTATTAGGTCCATGGGCATGTAGCGGTATGACACTAGTATTCATCTGGTCACCACACTAGGGTAGTGGCTCTTGGTGGCATAGCCAAGAGAAAGGGGGTCTCATCACGAGCCAGCCTTCTCATCTCCGTGAAATACTTGTGGGTAACGCTCTCACCACTGGTCACCACGCCAGGGCAGTGTCCCCCAGCTATTCTCTTGAAAGAAAAAGCAATAAGACAAAGAGTAAAAAGGCATTGAATGGGCTAGGAAACAATTGCATCCATGACAAGGTGCAGCTCACCCTCTTCAGAGGCACCCACAAGTAAGACCTACATTTCCCTGTCATCATTGCACCCCTTGCCCAAACATCCCCCACACCATCTCATGCACTTACATGACCTAGATTGGTCTTCACCTGGAAACACCCCACACCTAAGGCGAATTAGCCCAATAGGACGTCATGGAACCCTCTCCAAACCTGGCTTGTAGAATAGCATAACGTCTGTGAGCACTTTCCTGGGAAAAGGGGGGTTTTATGCACATGTTTGGGTAACTTGATTATTAGATGTGATTGACATTGTTATGATCCCTGTGACTTATGAGCCCATGGAGGGCGTACTTCTTGTTCCTGCAGGACCACGCCCGACAGACAGGTACATATGGGGAGATGATTAGCTCGGACCTCCCTAGGGCTAAAAGCCCACCAGATGGATGTTGAGACCCCAACCAGGGGCAGACATATACCAGAGGCTTGCACCGGAGAAAAAGAAGGGCGTTCCACCAGAGACACCTTGGCAGGCCTGGACCCAGGGGGTATTTCCTTTCCCCCTGAACATTGCCCTTGGGAGGCCCATGATGTCACCCTTGTGACCCTTGACGTCACCCAATGTCAGATAGACATGATGGAGGCAGTTGTGTGCCAAGTGGCACGTGTGGCATGATCCGGAGGGCTTGGAAGGCCTAACGTTTTGCTCATGGAGGCCAAAGTCTCACTTATGAGGCCCAACGTCACCCTACGAGGGCATGACGTCACCTCTTCTGCACATTTTAGGGTTTAATTTGTCAATTTTATGTAAAAAACTGAATTTTTTATGTAACTGGCCATGTCAGCCTTTTTTTACCTAATTTGTAATTAAAGGTCATTTGAATTGTATAAATAAGGGGAAAATCCCTTGTATTTTTCATCATCTTTCACTCACACAAGTGAGGTCTGAAATTCGGCCTCTTTAAGGCTCATTGGTTGAAATTAAGTGGTGCGCAACTCTTGGAGGAGGTTTCTCTTGGTGTATTTTAGCATTTTCTTGGTGGATGTAAGTGAAATTCTGCAATTCTTCTTTCTTTGAATGGTTATAGTATCTTTTAATTTGCATTTACTAAGATTATGAAATTGCTAGTGTAAAAACCCTAGGAGATCAAGCACATGTTATTGTCCTTATCTCAATAGTTATCCACCTACTAGATTTTGCTAGAAGACATATCCATTGAAGCATGTGCTAGAGCACTACCTTTGTAGCACTCTAACATCATTGCTTCATCAAGCTTTCATTTATCTCAAGCTTGAGCTAAAGAAGAAGGAAAACCGCTCGGGCCTAGGGTTACCTACTTCCTAGTAGTCGTTTTCCTTCTAGGGTTTGGTGATTGAGGCCTTGGGTTACCAACACCTCAACCATTCTCCCTCTTGTCTTTAGTTCACACATTATCATTTGTTTCCTTCAAGATTGSTGCTGCAAAAAGTGACTCCATTAGCCCTAAAGACRTTGGTTTATACTTTGTACTTGATTGAATGATGAAAACAACCCTTAAACCTTATACYTCAAGCTCTTTGCTAACTATTCCTAACCCTAGATTAGACTAACTTACTAACATTCTTGTTGTTGTTACAAAAGTAATCTACAGCCATATATTACAGCAGTAAAAGCTCCTAAAAGCAAGTGTTAAAGTTGATTATTACATGCCCTTCTTAGCTTCTAACAAGTGCTAGCATATTGCTAATTCTAGGTTATCATTTTGGGTCATTTTGAAGCTTGTTTAAGGCATAAATTGTGAAGCTATCATCATATATACATTGTTGTTATAAATTTCTGTTTGCTTCATCTTGTATATCAACTTATTGCTTTTATCAAAGTCCAAGGTTTTACAAAGCACTAATATCAATTATTACTTGCAATAGTGTTTTTCTTGTTGTCTTGTTCTGGGCAGGTACACTTAAGCATATCTTTGCTTCATATTATTAAACCTTTGGGACTTTCTGATCAATGTGACTTGAGAGAGGGGAAGAACTTTCTCAATACTATAACCTTTGCCTTCTCAAACCCCCAGGTCACGGGGGATGTCTCCCCTGGGCTTTCACCCCTAAAGAGAAAGAGGTGTCTTATTTAGGTGACAGTGATAGGACAACCTCCTGTTACGCCAATTTGTTGTTCACTTCCCTTTGACTTTTGGGCAAGAACAAATTGTGCGATAACAAGGACCATGATGTCATCTACGAATAGCACAAGGGATAATACTAACTTGTTAGAGGACAAGCATAATCAATGACAATGCAGAAAGATCTAGCACCCTTCAGATTGATTTTAGGACAATTTGCATTACTCATTATAAGATCAAAGAAGGAAGAAAAGTTTTAAAAGTTCTAGTCGAGGCTAGAACTAAGGACCAAACTTGAGTTGGCTCAACAAGATCAAGGACTTAATATCTAGAGAAGTGTAAGGTGAAGTTCTCCATCTTAGCAGATTACATTAACCAGGTAGAGCTCAATGTTGTGGCCCTTGGATGTTTGCAAAGTTTTCTTTCACAATCCTTACTTGTGGGACCACGATGTCATCTACCAACAACACAAGGGCCAATACTAACTTGTTAGAGGAAAAGCATAATCAATGACAATGCAAAAAGATCTAGCACCCTTAAGATTGGTTTTAGTCAAAAATCCCTAAGACTCATCAATGTCGTAGGACAATTTGCATTACTCATTAATAATTACGACATCAAAAAAGGAAGAAAAGTTAAAAAAATTCTAGTCAATGCTAGAACTATGAGGACCAAACTTGTACATCTACTCAGTCATGTGAAGCCTTGATGCAACAGGAAAAGTCGTGTGAGTAGAAGTAGTTGAATGACTTGCTACAACGCAACACATAATTGTTTCCAAAACCTCAAGGTATGCCTCTAGGTCACACAATTCAACATAGTGTTGTTTGAAACAAGGAATTGTTCTTCCCAATGAGGCGTTGGCAAAACTTTGTGGCTTGAAAAAGAAGAGATAAAGAGGTAGATTGAATAGTTGTTGGATAACGCACACATTTTGAATTCTTCTCTATGCAAATAAACCATGATGTCAATTCCAAAGAAGAATGGATCGTGGAGAATGTGAATGGCTTATTGGATTCTTAACAAAATCACCATCAAGAACAAACATTCATTGTCACGCATAGATGACTTTTGGATCAACTCCTACGAGCCCAGTTTTTAGTAAGAGCAATTTAGATTCCAAAGTCTGATTATCACAAGGCCAAAGATACTTGGAAAACAACCTTTGAAACACATCAAAAATTGTTCAAATGTTGGTGATGTCATTTGGTCTTATTAACACCCCTATCACATTCATGAGGATGTTGAACAAAGTGTTGAGACTCTAGCTTGTCTCATTTGTGATCATGTATCCGGATGAGATTCTTGTGTTCAACAAGACCTAGGAGGAGCATTTGTACCATCTTGACCAAGTATTTGTAGAACTACACAAAGAAAATCTACGAGCCAATCTAAAAAGTTGTACATTCAAGCACTAGGAACTTATTTATCTTAGAGTCTACATGAACCAAGATGGATTGAGGATTGATCTAGGGGAAGCTTTCCACCATAGTCAATTTGTTGTTCCCAAAGAACATTCTATGACCAGTGAAGTTGCATCAAAATGATGAACTACTTGCACAAATTCAATGCTTACTTTCCCGTGTTGCAGACCCACTCAATGCGTTGAACCATGACCATGACTTCAGCTGAATAGTAGTGTTAAATGCATACACCAATAGAAAAAATGTTTTACACCAATAAAATGAGAGAGAGAGAACCATTTGAATTAACTTGCATTAGCTCTCAAAAATCTTTGATGTCATTATCGATAGAAGGTGATTGTTCGTATTCCATTTAGTTAGGGACTAATTAAAGATCTAAGCCAAACTAGAGTCATAATAAGATGGCGTTATTCCAAATTATACATTCTAACTTAATTAAAGTACTACTTCTAACTTAACTAACTAAATTCCTATATATGACCATTATACTCTAATCCCCTCACTTAGTGGTCATGTTACATAAAATGGTTTGTCCCAAAATATAACCAACTTATCTAGATCAAACAAGTTGTAGAAACTGTCTACAACCCGCCTCTAGGTTGTGCAATGGATCAGCAACTGGAAATGAGGATAATGGAAGTCTACCTGCTAGACATCCTCCTACCTACAATCCATAATCTCATACATCGATGCCTCTTATATATACCACATGCCCCTCTCAAATGCACTCGAAAAATCAGATTATGAAGATGCTACAAAATGAGAAGTAATATTGACTGCATGACATGTAATCAGCATGGATGATATCGAGAATATCACCTCACCAACCACCTGTTCTACCATTGACTCTTCAGTCGGATGAGAGTCAATGTTGGCTGAAATTTCATCCTTCCTGCCATTAATGAATAATCTGACTTTCCTCCAATACATGCACTTTTTCTACACCTCGGTAACACAATATGTGAATGTTGAAAAACCGGGCCATTTGAGCCTACCATGCCTTGTAAAAAGCCCAACCTGTCGATTGTACCTCAAGCTTCACTTCACCACTCTGTACATCCATTTTGGAATTCCACCAGCCAAATTGCACTCCCATGCCTGGCACAATTATGTCTTGCTTCATTGAGAAGAAATTTTGTCTTTAACCTTTCTTCCACTCATCAGTTTTAGCAACAAAAGGTTCTAATGAGTCTACTACAGCAACAAATAAACAAAAATATACCTAGTTCTGTAGCTTACCTTCCCTTTTTGGTGTCTTGCTTGGCCATGTCTCTCTTGATTGAGGAAGCTCTTTCAACCTTGCATCTTCCAAAGTGTTGTAGTACCACTTTGATATTCATTTTTCAATTCTTCCCTCCAAATCAGCATTGTCTACTGCCCAATTTAGTGTTATTTCAATCTTTGAATCAGCATGCAGCTTGCACATCTACCCCTAATGGCTCCCCTTCTTCCAGCAATTATATACTTTGCATCCTAGGAAACTATTTAGCTTCCAAGCGACCAATACCATCAATTTTCAAATCTGATTTACACTGAAAAAATCCTGAACTTTCATCTCAATTTTTTTGCCAAGGAAAACCTCACGGGAAAAACCGAGGGATGCTTCCCCACATTTGTGGATGCCATCCCTAGTAAACCCATCAATATAGACTAGTATGCCTAACCCAAAGGAGTTCGAACCAAGGACTTGCTAGCACGAAACTAGACAAATGCCCAGCGACACTGGCAACAACCAGCTGAGCTACCCCATTGGGTTCCTGAACTTACATCTACAAACACCTCTCTATTGATTATTATCTTGTTAGTGCCAATATCTAACAATCAATAGCATTGTTGAATAAATAGGCATCAGCAAAAAATCAGCAAGGGTCCAGAATAGAACTTATTGACAACATCGAGGAAAAAACTGGCAAAAGTTGACAAACTATAGCTAGCATTAAAAAATACAAAACAAACTCATTTTTTCAATTTTTTAAACTATAAACCAACAACAACGTCAAATAAACACATTGGCACATAAATATGGGAAAAACACTGATATATATGATGTAGTGGATGCCAAATCAAAAATGATATATCAAAGTCAATACTGAATCATGAACCCTGATCGTTTTCCAATCAAGGACTCAAAAGTGGACAACCAACACAGAATGACATCAAAGATATAAATGTATCTCATCATCATGAATCATCTAAAATGACAAATCTAACAGCAAGCAATCTAGTATCAATGACTTCTGCCCCTTTTACGGAAAAGATCACGGTTTGATTGCCACAAGAAGGTCCTGCATCATCTGTCTGATGCCATCTAGTGGGTGTAGTTGCATCAATCTGTGTCAAAGTGGTGGTGATGCTGCCACATCACCCTCTGTGATGTCAAAAGGTTCCTCTACCCCCCAGGCTTATTGTTCCTCCCTTGTCCCCTTCACCTGTTATTGCTCCTCCTCCTCTAACCACATAAGTGCCTCCTCCATTATAGGCACCTCGCAATCCACCCTCCACTCAGACAATATGTTAATATTGTCTAAGGAAACATCATCCACATCAGGTATTTTCTACAGCTGCCTCACCCATTGTTGAAGATTGTAGTGGACATATACCAAATCATTAAGAGGTGGGAAATCCAACCAGTAAGAGGGTCATAATAAATTTAATCAGTCTTGTGGGTCATAAATTATAATAATTGTAATTTCTTAGTTGAAGTTCCAACATGTTGCACTTCGTTGAGTGTATTTTTTCAAACACACTCCAATTCTGCTCGCATCCTGAAGCACTATAAGTTTGGCCGAGGACCCAAATGGAAAATTTCAGTAAATTTGGTTCTTTTGCATTGTTATCACCTATCCTAGGGATAACTAAGGAGATTATGTCTCGAGGCACAAAGGTCCTAGACATGGAGTATCGAGAGCCATATGACTTGAGTTTGGCCCTGGAGGGTGTTAAATTATGAGCTTGATTTCTTATGCGATTAATTCTTTGATTTTCTTCAACACTTTGATTCCAGCTTAATACACTTCAACAATACCAAATCATAATCGAATAGCAATAACTATGTAGATAAGTAAGCATGCACATAAATAACACATATACCCTTGGGAAACCCTGTACAGGGAGAAAAAACCCAACAAACGATATTCCTTTATTGCATTAATAATGTAAGATCACTTACAAATATCCACCATGAATGTTATTCTCTTAAAGAGCTTGCCAAGATGACTCTGACTTGACAAAGACCTAAGAGACCTTGCTGAAATACACCTCTGATATGTTGCCTCTATTGTTGATATACAGCACTGATATGTTGCTTTCGTATGCTGCCTCTTTATCACTAATATGCTTCTCCATTGCTTCTCCCTTAACCTGCATATCAAAACTGTATTGAAGAGAGGGTTCGACCTCTGCTTATATAGGCTGAAGAGGAGAGACTCGAAATAGTAACCTGTTTGCATGAGTTAATCATAACTCAACTTCATACTTTAGTTCGAACTTAGAACTAGACTTGAGACTGGTTGCAACTCAGCATTACACTTTAGTTCGAAAATAGAACTAGACTTGAGACTGGTTACAACTCAGCACTACACTTTGGTTCCAAATAGAACTAGACTTAAGACTTCAGTTACAAC
>JZKD02S1724131.1:74140-86521 GCA_000966675.3 Picea glauca
GCAGGACGCACCAACTCTTTGTCACTTGTGAATTGTCTCATCAAGCTAAGTACAGAAGCATGATTGTATATGAATTTTGTGATGCTCCTCGCTGAATCAATGGCATCCTTGATCCAACCAATCTTTCCCATATCCTCTAACATCAATTCAAGGCAATGAGCGGCACAAGGAATCCAAAACAATGTAGGATACCTGGACATAAGCATCCTACCAGCAACCACATAATTTGCATCATTGTCCGTTATGACTTGGACAACATGTTGCGGACCTACCTCTTGGATGAACCCATCCAACAAGTCACAAAGTAATGCCGCATCCTTGACATGTGCAAATGCATCCACAGATTTCAAAAACATTGTCCCCCTGGGACAATGAACCAAGAAATTGAGAAGGGTCCTAGCCTTCCCATCAGTCCAACCATGTGACATCACCGTGCATCCTGTGAACTGCCATGAATCTTGAAGCTCCTGCAACCTTTGAGTGCAATCGGCCTTTTCATTTTGAAGGATGGGCCCTCTCAACTCCTCATAAGTGGAGGGCTTATACCCCAGGCCAACAATACTAGCAGCCTCAAACATAGACACATAGAATGGGTTCCTGGTAAAATTGAATGGAATATCACTCCATAGAAGGCATCTACCCACAAGTTTGTTCGCTTCTTCTTTCTCTTTTTTTTTCAACATGAACTTGATAGACGGTTGTGCACCAGGTGTGGTTCTTGGCATAACCATGATGATGTTGTTGTAGGCATTACAGACTATGAGGAGTGGATCTCACTAGACTCTACTCCCATTGCCCCAAGAGTGTGTGTGCCTATCCTTAACTTGGATCTTGAAGCCATTTCTTTTTTCTTGGCTTCTGAGTACTTTTTTTTTCTGCATACTCTTCAAGTGCTTTTGTGGCCTTCACAACAAGTTCTACGCTTGAAATGGGACAAATCTCCACCTCATTCACTGGAATTTTCGCAAGGTGGTATTTTAGCCTATATAGCCCACTGCTCATTTTTTTCCCACATAGCTTGCATGAGAAATGTTGTCGATTCCTTGGAGGATCAGGCTCACCATACTCTCAAAATGGATCCAATGCCTTCGGCATCTTTAATATGGAAAAATATGAACCTAGGGCAAAAAAAAATCGTTTTTTATCATGTGTTATTGATGAAAAAATGAAAATTTAAAAATCAGAGATAAATCAATTATGTATCTAGCATTCAAACTTGGTTTTGAACCCGAAATAGACACAAAAAAATTTAAACTAATTTACATCGACCTAGGGCAAGAAAATCCCAAAAACGTTTTTGGGTGTACATGGCAAGAAAGAAAATCACATAGCAGTGGAAAAAAATGGTTTTTGATCCATCAAAAACCTATTTTGAAGATGTAAAACTCATTGCCACTGAAAACCTATGAAAATCTATGGTGGAAAAATGAGAAATAATGGGCAAATTTTTTTACTTACCTCCAAATGCAAAAACTGTGAAATAGACTAAAATTTCCAATGCCAAATCCACAAATCTGACCCTTGAATCCACAAAATCCCAATGGCAAACTCTTCCTTGGCTGGTTGAATGGCTTGGCTCTCCTCCTTGGCTAAATGCAAAAATAAAACCAAAAAAACCCCTCACAAAGTCTTAAACCTGTGGAATTTTTGCACAGGCGATTTTTACCCATCAGCTCATGATTTTTCCGATTTTTTCCTTAAAAAATCGCCCGATTTTTTTTGCGATTTTTTGAGAAAAAATCGTTTTTGAGTTGGAATCGCGATTTTGGCGATTTATTAACGATTTTTGTAACAGAGATCAAACCCCAAATC
This sequence comes from Picea glauca, assembly GCA_000966675.3. Classification (NCBI taxonomy): domain Eukaryota; kingdom Viridiplantae; phylum Streptophyta; class Pinopsida; order Pinales; family Pinaceae; genus Picea; species Picea glauca. The sequence continues at coordinate 75,953 of JZKD02S1724131.1, forward strand.
ATCATGTATTTTTCATATTCGGGGGTACCCTTGCCCACATAATAAGATCGGATAGCTTCTTTGGCCCTATCCATGGTCTCATACAAGTATCCCATTGCAAGCTTATTCCCATTAACCAAGCGGAGAACCTTTACCAAAGGTTCATTAACCGTGTACACTTCTTGCACTCCTTCCCAGAAGGAATCGATGTACACCAGTTTAGCAATGGCTCTCCCATCATATCTTGTGCTAAATGCACAATCGCACCTCTCATCACAAACAAGCATCTACTTCAACTCAAATTGATATTGGAGCATAGACTGAAGATAAATGAATCCATTGGCAAAACATGTGATTATAGGACACAACAACCCCCTGTTTCTTGCGAATTTCTTCATGAGGCTATGAACAGATGCATGGTTATATATAGGAATTTTCTTATGCTCCTAGCCCAATCAATGACCTCCTTGACAAAGGATATTTTTCCCACATCCTCAACCATCAAATCGATGCAATGGGCAACACATGGCATCCAGAACACTATGGAGTGCCTCTCCATTAGCAACTTGTCAGCAACCACATAATTAGTTGCATTATTGTTATTATTTGCACAACATGTTGCAAACCAATCTCTCAAATGAACCCATCCATCAATTCACAAAACAACAGTGCATCTTTAACATGCCCCGATGAATCAACAAGTTTAATAAGCATTGTACCCCTGGGACAATGTACCAAGAAATTAAGAAGGGTCCTACCCTTCCCACGTGTCCAACCATCAGACATCATTGTGCATCCAGTGGTCTCCCATGACTTAGTTAGGCCCTCCAATCTAGTATTGATGTCATTATTTTCCACTTGAAGAATTGGCCCCCAAAACTCCTCATAGGTAGGGCACTTATATCCTGGGCCAACAATAGGGATAGCATCACACATCGACTAGAAAAATGGATTGGTCTTTGTAATGCTCAAAGGTATGTTACTCCAGAAAAGACACCTCACAACCCTGACTGCTTCTTGCTTCTCCTTTTTTAGAACCACTGACCGGATGGAAGTTATGCCCCATCTCCGATTCTTGGAACAAAGAAAGGTGAGGTCCTCGTGGAAGGTGAATCCATGGAGTCAGTGTCACTGCCCTGAGTCCCAGATATGCTTGTGGTTCTTAAGGATCTAGCCACTCCACCAACAACAAGTTCAGCTTTGGTAGAAACTACTTCTTCCTTCTTTTTATCCTTTTCACAAATAGCCTCATCGGTAGCTCACATAATCTCTGGGGTTGATGCACTACAAATCCCAACATCATGACCTCGGATTCTAGCCAAGTGGTACTTCAACTAGCTAACCCCTCTTCTCATGGGGTACCCACATAGTTTACAAGACAATCTTTGTTGGTTTGTCTCATCTTCAAGTTCACCATACTGCCAAAATGGGTCCAAAGGCTTCTGCAAATTGGTAAGGCAATACTCACTTCCAACTTCAAACCTAGGGCAAAAGAAAAGATAAAAAATGAATATCAAACACTCTTGAAAAAAAAAGAGCTTGCTGGTAAAAAAAACAGACCTATAAATTGTTCTATAAACCATGAAAAATGATAATAAGAAGCAAACAACATGCACTTTGAAAACCCTACAGAAATCTATAAAAAAACTAGTTAAGAGGGTGGAATTTGAAGAAATACCTGAGATCTGAGAATATCAACACCATAGGAAAATAGGAATTGATCCCTGCTCCAATAAAAAAGACTTTGATGGTGATGAGAACAATGGTTTGGCCCTCTTAAAACTTCTTATTGATGATGGTAAACTACTTCCCTCTCATTCCCCAACAGCTACAAAGATAATGAGAAAAAATTAAAAAATTGAGCTTTAAGAGGGTCAAAATCGCACCCTCACATTTTTTCCATCGTGGCACGATTTTTTCCTGATTTTTGCCAATTTTTTCCAAAAATCGTGTGGTTCGATTTTTCGCCAACAATTTTCCGTTTAGGAGTTTGCATCACAAAAAATCACAATGTCAACGACTTTTTCAACTATGATTGATAGGCCTTAAATTGTTTGCTATAACCAACAAACATCAGCTTTCTACATTTCACCAAGTTACCTGGTTCATGTTCCCATTCAAATTTGGGGACAACAAATTCCAAAAACATTCGATAGTGCAAAAAAATATGATAAAATTCACCTTCAAGTTTGATAAAGACAATTAAGCAATCTCCAATTATAACTTATTATTCAAACTAAAAAACAAATACAATAATTTTTAACTTCAACTTTGACCCAAAAATATGTCAAAAAAAAGTCAAGGCTAAATGCATACACATATAGAGTTTTGTTTTAATATTTTTTAAGTTTCACATCTTAACATTTATTTTGTACCTTATAAAAAATTATGTATTGCAGATTAAATTCATCATTCAATTCACAACTGCCTGAGATTCAAGGAAATTCAATTCTTTTGTAAATTTTCATACGCGGCGACTAAGCTTTTCAAATCTAACTCTGATCTCTTTCAAGCTAGAATCAACACATATGCTATGGAACCAAAAAAATTCAGATGACCAACCTTTGGTTTTCTCTCAAACTGAGCTTCCTCTAGTGTGATGTCCCTTACTTTTTTGTAGAGCTTCTATTGAAAAGGTACATTGCAATGTGCATTAGTTCTCCCCAACATTTGTTTAGTACCGCCCTACACTGCAACATGGATCTTTCCATCTCAACAATTGTTTTGTTCCACCTTTCCACACCCCATTTGGTTATGTTGTATAAGGTGTAGAAAATTGTCCCTAAATTCCTTCGTTTCTACAAAAATCAGCAAGCGGAATTCTCCTCCATTGGCTGAATGGAGGACCTTTTTACTCCTAGACTCTTTTTCTATTGTTGCCTGAAAAGACTTTAAATTCGTAAATACATCAGATTTCCTCTAAAAGAAATAAACCCACATCTTCCTAGAGAAATCATCAATAAAAGCAAGAAGTACCTTGCACCTGATTTCGTAGGTCTTTGCATGGGTCTGCAAATGTCACCATGCACCAAGTCCAACATTTGTGTTGCTTGCCCACTACACATGCTCCACATATATCTTCCCTCGGTTCTTATACATCTGGTAGTCTAAGCACCATTTTGTATTTCATTAGTAAAGAAGATATTGAAAATTGGCAAGCCCATGCCTCTGGTGCCACAGTGAACTATTCTTGTAGTTATTGCTAGTTTCACTACTAGTCACCAAAGCATGTGACTTTGTTACATCATCTATCACAAACCTGTAATACCATGTTCCTTTACACCTAATGCAAGAACTTTCCTAACTTCCTTTCCACCACAAAAAAAGCCATCTGCTCCCTTCAAGATTACATCCAAATGTGGACTTATTTACCGGAGTTGAAGATTAGTACCATCCTACACTATAACATGGATCTTGTCATCTCAACAATTGCTCTATTCCAGTTTTCGACAACCCCAGTTTGTTGGGGTGTATAAGGTGCAAAAAATTGTCCATGAATTTCTTCATTTTTACAAAAATCAGCAAATTCATTCGAACAGAATTCCCATTGTTCAAACAAAGGACTTTTTTACTCCTTCCAGGCTCCTTTTCTACTACTACCTTAAAGACTTTAAAACTAGAAAGTGCATCAGATTCTTCTTCAAGAAATAAACCCGCATCTTGGAGAAACCACCGACAAAAAGCACAAAGTACCTTGCACTCTATGTCTTGGGTGTCTGCAAATGTCACAATGCATGAAGTCCAACGCTGCATTACCCATCCAAGCCTTTCCATCTTCGAAAGCAGCTTTGTGTTGCTTGCCTGCTATACAGGCCTCAATTATAACTTTCCTCCCTTCTTGTGCATTTGGTAGTCTAAGCACCATTTTTCATTTCGATAGTAAGGAAGATACTGAAAATTGGCATGCGCATACCTCTGATGCCACAATGGATTGTTGTTGTTGTTGTTTCTGTTACTTCCATTGCTAGTCGCCAAGGTATGTGACTTTTTTACATCACCTACCACAAGCTTGTAGAGGCCATGTTCCTTTACATGCACAAAATTTTCCTCGCATCTTTTCTACCATAAAACAATTATCTCCTCCCTTGAAGATTATATCCAAATGTGGACTTTGACTAGTTATTTCACTTACTGAAACAGATATGGATACAAGGGGAGGAACAGATAGAGCAAATTTTCAAAAACATCGGATATGATATGGTGGAGAAATAGAAAAAAAAGTGTGTGTGTGTGTGTGTGTGTGTGCAAGAAATCCCCAAGGGTTAACTCAATCGATTGGACCATCTGCTAAAGGCATGTTGCCAATGGAGAGGTCTCAGGTTCCAATCTAGTCAAGTCCCTTGGGATTACTAGTCGCTATTGCCTAACACCATCCTCCATCCAGATTTTTCAGGGAAGAGGGGGAATCCCACAAAGATTTTCTTTGAAAAGAATATATAAATGCAAGAAAACCATAACACATAAAAAAATTCAGAGTATCATTCATCAATTAGATTTAGAAACCCAAAGTTAGCATTGTAGATCATCATCATCACCACTATCTACTATCATCAATCTATGAAAAGTCAAAAGTGGTACAATGTAAACATTTAGCATACATTAATGAATACATGCACAATGCAAATTGCAAAACGAGTGGCAGCCTACTATCATATTCAACATTCAAAACTTCATTACAAATTACGATTACATATCACCAAAAAAGTCTTTGTCCTATAACGAAGTTCCACAGCATCATGTTCATAACCACAAATAACCACCCACCAAATCCATTGAACTTCCAAGCTCCAAGCTTCCAAGATGCAAGCTTCAAACCCTCAAGCAAAGAACCACCCGGTGCCAACAATAAAAAAAAACTCAAAAAGTATTGATGTGCTTAAGGGAGGCCCAACGCACTTTATTTATATGTTTTAGGTATCACTTTTAGGGTTAGGGATTTGTAGAAGCTTTAAGGGATTATTTCTTCACCTTTATCATCTTAAAAATCGGTTTTAGGGCCTGAAATGCCAACTATAGCAGCAAAACGTTTCACACTTTCATGGATACATTTCAGAATTTTAGGGGATCCATTTCCAAAATTGGAAGAAACGTTTCATATTAGGTGTAAAACGCCTATTCCCATATCCACTATCTGAAATGGCATTTCAGAAATTCCAAAACAGCACTAATATGTTTCAATGCCGTTTCAAAGCTGTTTCCCCTCCATTTCAGGATCCAAAACAGGGGACAGTTATCAAAGAGCCCCCCACCCTCTACAATGTTTCTGATAACTCAATAAAAAGTCTTCCAACTGCATCATCTACACCTTCATGTAGTTGCATGTTATACATTTTTAAGATTGTGCTTCAGTGCCATTTCAAAGCTGTTTCCCCTCCGTTTTAGGATCACTCTAGTAGCTAATTTACTATACAAAACACCAACGGTAGTATTGAGTACTTGCTAACACAAGGCCAATAAGAAAGCAAATGAAAAAGAGATTTATGAATGGTACAAGGGAAGATTGTGTTACAGGACATTTCAAGAGAACCTGAAGTAATGTAGCAAATAGACCCCCTTGGATAATGTGGTACTCTAGCAAATGGACCATCTTGGATGACTAGGAACAAATGAACAATTTCCAATAACTTGTGTAGTAAGAGTAGTTACCCAGGTTGGGACCCACTGAATAGAGTATTTGACATTGGCTTATGATGAACAAGAAGACAGGTTTGATTTTAATCAAGTTCAACCAGAAGACTCCGCAGATAGAACACAATCTGATCAAGTATCAGAGAAAACTGTGAGTTTTGTACAAACAGATTTTAGAACAAAGTACTCGCATTCCCTATGGGTGGACAACAAGGGTTTACAAATTACAGTGTCAGAGAAGAAAATAACAAAATATATAATACATAAATGAGGACTCGGATAAGGGAAATGCCTAAAGGAATGTGACTCTTAGGAAAGCAACAACGAGGAAAATATCGCATGCCAAGGCTGTTACAACCCACTTCTTATCGATGTCTGAATGGTCCCTCACATCTATCCACTTTATGGAGTGACTGCCAAAAGCAAAAGAGTATGAATCTATTCAGGATGTAGCAGAAATGTTTATGTCATATGACAAATGTTCAATTTTTTCCTTGTCAAGCTTAGGCCATAGCACTTTATAAAAAAACTTCAAGCTTCATGGACTTCCACAAGATGACAGGGACCAGCAATAAATCATACACTTACGAGTCAAGTTTTGGCACAAGCTTACTCGTTGAGTGTTACTAAATTGAATATGAGCACAAACAAATGTCACATCTAGAAAGACAAGCACAACATGAGCCACTTTTATACAGATTATATAGAATACAGGAGCAACAAGCCATCTAGAGAAGAATGTTTTTATAGATATCAACCACCTTTGCCTATGGTTCTTTATGAGAATTGCACAGATCGGTAAAAGAGCTTGGTAACTAAATAAGAGAAACTACGAAAGACATTGTTGAGCATCTCCATCAGACTTTATAGATTCCCTCTCTTTCATAATTAAGCTGAGCTTTATGATCAGTAGCATACTTCATCTTCATCTTAATCACGTATATCATTTCCCTTGGTGCCAACATTTTGGAGGAGGACCACCTATATGGTATAATTATAGACTTATGACTTTCAAAATGACGGAAAGATCTCTATAAATTTTCAATATCATAGGTTGTTTCATAGTTTTCACATGATTTTTAAGGAAAGCATCCTCTCAGTTTTGAAAAAGAAGAGATTCCTCCGATCAAATTCAATCCCCGATTGTGAGCACAGTGAAAGCAAGCAACAACATGATGGTTTCCGTGTCCACTCTAGCACAAGATTAAGTTCAAATGTCACCTTTTTAGTGGCAGCAAAGCCAAGAGGTAAGGAAATTAGCATGCTCCAAATTATATTTTCCAGAACTGTTTTAGATAACTGTAGACACCTCGGAATGGATTCTGTTCGCCCACATTATGCCTTTGCCTCAACTGCGGTACTTGTTTCAGATCAAATACAGTAGTTTAAAATTTGATGGCCGTGACCATGACGAATGATCCCAGAGTTTATTCTTTTATCCCCGATACCATCTTGTGACTAACACATTGCTGTATGTTTCAATTTTCAGGGCAGGTATGTTTCCAATTTAAGGTAAAAAAATCAACTAGGAATAATTTAGAAAGTCTGGTCGTATATGACTTGAGACATTTTGACATGAACATCATGAATATTATCCTCGTGCTGATGAAGTGTAATGTATATTAAGTAACTGGAAATGTGTTTTTTATATGTCTTCATGAATCCCCACTAGGCTTTCATAATGAAACACAGGATTTAAACCCAGAACAAGAGGATTCTGACTTTCAATAAACCTAGAAGGCTGCAGTTCTTGCAACTAATAGATTAAAAAGGCCCACAGTTGTAATAACATAAATATGGGCCTGGTAAGGGGCCCAAAATCAGAAGAAGGGCAGCAATCAAGCCCGGCTACCCTACAATGCACTATTTTACCAGTACTGTGTTGACCTAGTAGATAGCAGATGTTGTGAGTTCTACCCCTTTTGAGTCATGTCATCTTAGTGTTATCAACTGTAGACACAACACTAGAATGGGCCTAATGCTATGGACAGATTTACAGGAAACCTGTGGTGTAGGAACTCAGTTTACCAGCATTCCTTTTGCTAAATTGCAGCAAGAATCTTTCGCTCATGTACCCAAAACTGTTCGATATTGAATGCAGAAAGGTAACAGATGACTTAATCTCTTTTTTCCCAAATTGAACTTTGCTAAAAGAACCATGAGACAGTATGATAGACAAAATGGTTCTATTAAAGCAAAAGCCAATTCTCTTGCCAGAGAATGAACCTCTAAACAACTAAATTTCCCTAGAACCAAGCCGAAAAAAATGCTGCATAAGCAATAGCCTAAATCAATGTAATAAAAATGAGTATAATGAACTCATTAGCTATTCAAGCTTCTACTCAATGTTAATGAGGGCTTGGTTAGATGGTAAAGCAGGGGTGTTTGATACTCCCACCAAGGTTCAAATCCTTCCAGAGACATGTTTTAGCCCTAGTGGGCCATCTCACCTGTGCTAGTGGGCTGTTTCAAACAGTTGGGACGAGGTGCAAGTCCAGGGCGACTTTGGTGGAATCAAACAGTTGGGACCAGGTGCAAATCCAGGGCGACTTTGGTGGAATAAATAACCCCCACTCGAGGATTCTTAGCCAAAAGCATATCCTAGAGTATTGTAAGCTGGCTACATTAAATTTGTAATATTCCCAAATTGAGAGGAAGGGCACGCTTGCTGTACAGTGATAACAGGATGCATATTGCGAAAGAAAAAAAAAAAGAGAGACATTGTACTCAATGAGCGTCCTTGTTAGAGCCAGAACAGAGGCCATAGTGTCATGGGTGCACTCTATATTTGCTACAGAGAATATGTTCTCCAGGCCTCCTAAGTTGTGAGAGTGATTCCTTTCACATGATGCCATTGGATCTTTCCATATCTAGCACAAAACTTCCCTCAAATCTAAACTGCAACTACTACTCACTCGTGCCATGTGGACTATACTAAGTAACATGTGTGCTTAAGCTCAATTATCTGTTTATCTTCAGCTAGGTATGATACAATGAGCTTCTTATGTTTTTCTAATCAAGATCGACATGCTATGACTATCATTCTGAATGACAAAAAAGTGGAACTGAAAGAATATGGAGGAAGGAATGGAGAATAAATACCATGCTTGTCCGTTTCTAAGGGAGGCATCTGCGTTGCTGCTACGCTTTGTAGGGGCCATTGCGTCCTTACAGCAGTGTGCGTAAGCACATGACTACGAATTGCAGAAGAGTAATGAAGTGGAGGGCGAAATGGAGAAGATAACAGGAATCGAGGCATGGACCACCATCATGCCCACAGCTCCTATAGAAGCGTTTTCTTCTGGTAGTATACAATTGCATTGCCCAGCAACAAAGTAAAGTAAAGGCATGTCTCTCCCATCCCAAAAGAAAAATTGCATGACAAAGCCTGATTCCCTGTTAGAAAGAGGAAGAATTATTAAAAATATGATTACTCTAATGCCCAAAAGTGCCCTGCACTCCCCTTGTTAATACAAGTGCAGGATATTAATCTCTGTGGTGAGTAGCCACAATTCTTTCATTCATGGCATGATCTGCACACAACCACCCATACTGAAAGCAAAACTTTGTCAGCACGGGCAGAATGACAGGCAGTCAACCAGACTGCCATCGATGAGAGATCATGTGTTGGGGTATCAGAGGGATGTGTTGGGGTATCTGAGGGAGTAACAACCACTACAGTCCCAACCTGCTACTATTCACCTTCAAACTCCACCTTGTATTCGGATTCGGTTCAAGTAAACAAATTACACACTGCCAGGCCACTTTAAGACTTTATATCTACATGGAGCAGTCCTTTATTTACCCCACCTTGCGCCCCTTCAGCCATTTATAGCCTTAAAAGCGCGTCAACACCACAAACATGCCATCTTTGCACACTTTCATCTGGAAAACGATAGTAAACTTCACACATCTCCAAAACTAACGAACGAATATATATATTATGACTTCTATTTTGGAATAGACGCTTCCATTTAGTATAAGCAAGTGGGGAATTTTTTGGTTGGGGTAATAAGGGTTTATCATAATGTGAAATGGATCTCACATACTTCCAGGGATCCAAATGGACTATCAGGTGCAAGAGTAATAAATTGCTTATTTATGTGAATTCTGTGAATGTTACGCATTCACATATAAGAACGGATATTTCAATATAAGAAGAAATTGTGCGGGCAAAAATACTTTGTGCATTACCAATCAACCAAATTCCATTGACTATATAACTTGTTGTAGAAACTCGTACATTTCTTTCACATCACATAAAAAACATATATTCTGCTTAATAAGTTTTGTAATTGTTTTTTCCAATAATAAAAATAAAATAAAAGATTTTAATTTTTGTTTACGAGTATTAATGTATATATAGATATTTGTGTGAGTGGTTAAGGTGTATGGATAGATATTAACATTATTTGAAAGAATGTGTAATATTTTTGGAAAATAAGTATAATTCAATTTTTTATTTTATTTGTAAAAGATTTTTTTTTGTGTTATTTTATGTATAATAATGTTTGAACTTCATAAACATAAATATGGGACATAGTATTCCTCTTTGTTTTAAAAGAATTATTATAAAGAAGAGGGGCAAAATTAGGGTTTCATCAAGTTGGTGTTTCACTTATACATGGTTGGTGTTTTTTTTTATTGGTGGTGGGTATTTTGTTGACTTTAGGGAGACTTATTCCATGCCTACCTCCTTTGTTGGTAAATATTTTATGTAATCATGGACTCACTCCCTGTCAATGAAGTTGTATGGATCGTTAATAGTGGAGAACCTCACTTTCTTTCATCGCCTCAAAAATAGAACATACTTGGAAGGAGATCAAGGGGTTTGTCTAAAGGGCACTCATCTGGAAATTTCGCAGGATATTTCAAAACTATCAATAAGGCAGACCATGCAAGAGAACAAAGCCAAAAGGATATGTTAGTATCACTCATAAACATTATAAAAAATCAAACTTA
>JZKD02S1724131.1:88311-109263 GCA_000966675.3 Picea glauca
AAAATGGGGTGGGGGTGGGGGGGGCGGATTTATTTTCCAATCCACCCTAATTTTGTATCCCTTCTCATGTTTGTGAGTGAAATGAAGGCTAAAAGACAACTGGCATCATAGTAACATCATACATCACAATGCTACAAAGGGGATGGCCCTTTGTGCAATTCACACAAGCTGGCATGGGGGGAGTTAATAAAGCCTGGTTGGATGGAGGTCTTTAGTGCGTGTGGGTTTTATTATTCCCTTTCCATGGTGCACTAGTGGCTTTCATCTTGGATTTGGAGCAAAGGCCTATTCGTCCTATTTCTTCTCTAGTTTTTCTTCCTTTCTCCATGTGAATTGGTATTTGTTTATCCTAGTGGCACTGCATTTTTGTCATGGGAGTAGTTTGATAGTATTCCCCTTCTTGTTTCATTCCAATCTTTGGTCATAACCTTTGAAATTCGAATTAATTTGCATCCTTTCTATGAAGTGGTTCAAAATATTCTAGTCTAGGAGTTCAAAATGAAATTATATATTCTCATAAGAGGGTATTCTAGAGGTTGTTATGCATGCATCTTTGGGTGCTCTGTTAATAGAAAAGGCAAGGTAACCATATTTCTATTTGACATCCTAATGGCTATCCCTTTGGACAAATTTTGCAACTAGCTTCAACGGTGTGAGGGGCTTTGAGATGACAATCAAGAAGTAGTGGCTTGGTCAATGGAAAAAATAGAAGTTTGGAAAAAGGCATGGGAGCTCCAATATGAAAAATATACGAATTTTACAAGGAGACAGCTAGAAAACATGAAATCCCAAAAGGAGAAATGCAAGAGCAAGATTATGCTTATGGGTGTAGAGGTGGAAGTTCATAGGGAGAAGCTTGCAGAGCTAGACAAAATTATTAAGGAGCTACAAGAGAAAGTCAAGCATCTTGAATTAGAGAAATCTCCTAGGTTTCTAAAATTGTGCCATTCTCCCTCGTCGATGGTTTCAATGGGATCTTTTCAACTTGAGTGGGGTGAAGCAATGGAAGAAGACATTGTGGGGTAGCACTCAGAGAAAACAAAACAAGCAATCCTCACCATTTCATCCTCTACTGGCGTAAGAATGAATATCACCCGCTATGGGTATGGTAAAAAGCATGTTTATTTTTTTAGATGTTCTCAAATGTATTTAAAAAGAATTTTGTTATTAGGCTAGCATGTAAGGTTTTATACAAGCCAAATAATGAACAATACTTCTAGAATTTTGAAAATAGGCCAAATAGAGAATAACCAACAAATTTTGTATCTTGTGATGCCATTTTGGACTAGATCATCTATTTTTGTTTGTGTTGAAAGGTTGGACGGTGCAGACACAACCCCCTCTCTTTTTATTTACTACAAATAGTAATTTTTCTTGTTAAAAAACAATTTAATTACTCATATTCCTCTGTAATAATAGTTGCTTTATCAACAAAACTTCATAATAATTACTCATGTTCTTACACAATAATAATTACTTTATAAGGCCCCCGGGGGGCAGCTTAATTGGCAAGTGCCGTGAAAATGAAGTTCCATGAGGTTTCGAGTTCAATTCCCCCCGACTTACCTTGTGTGCCGCGTAAGGGGCATCGTGGGCACACCTGGAGGTTATAGGGGTAGCGGTTGGATAACACGGCCACGTGTAACGCGAGCACGTGCCCAACCAGTTGCTGATTCCTCCAGACACAAAAAAATAAAATAATAATAATTACTTTATAAGAAAGGGGCGGCAGGTGCGAGGGGAGTCATTTTTTACTCTGAAGGAAATCATATTATTGAATATTCATGGGGGTTGGGGCACAACACAAATAATCAGGTAGAAGTCCTTGCGGTGTATATGGGAATGCAACTATTCAAGCAGATAATTATGCTCAAATCCTCGTCATTGGAGACTTTGATATGATCATTAAGGGGCTCTCGAGGTTAAGTAACAATGCTCATTCCAAGCTTAAGAGGATCTACCAAAGAATCATGAGCACTGAGAAAAAAATTAAATTAGTGGACTACTATCACATTTATAGGAGATAAAATGGGTAGGTGGATAGTCTTGCTAAAGCAGAAAAATATTTGGATCAGGGCACCATTAGACTCAATGGGGAACTCTCACTACATCATCTTCCTTAATTAAATGATGCAATTATTCAAAAATGTGGTAAGACCCAATTCCAAGGGCTGAATTAATGTATTAATTATGGAAATGAAAGGATCAAGAAGGGATGTGACCCCACCTCTCATATGCATCATGGTAATAGACATCAACAAGGATCATGATGCAACAAGGGTCCCTCTTGTACTCATGACATGAGGCCACACTTCACATCTTCACATATTACCTCTCCCCCACATGATATCATTTAAACTCATCGCATTTGAGTTCATGGCTCTATGTGGGATTATATTTACATTCTCTAAAGCCATTCCCTTTGGCTCTGTTGGTGTCTCATCTCACACGGTAGGCTCATCCAAGTTCTCAATTCGCACAATGATTTCTCCCCGCACTCCATCATTGCTTTGTATGGTGTCATCCTTTCAAATTCGAGCTCTCTTAGCAATGCCAAATTGGAAATTTAACCTAGATTGTAGCTAGGATGCACACAACATTTAGGATTCTCGGGATAATCAGGTAAGCTCTTGCTTCACAAGTTGCATACAACAATTTCTCCTTTGCTATCATTATGTTGGCTCGAGCATCGCTTCAGTCATGTGGTGTTGTAGTTGTAGCTCTTATGAGTGCACTAAGTGCAAGGTCGATAAACTGCAAGAAGAATTGCATGAACAATCTAAAATGTAGTCTCTGCGAGCTTCCAATGCCCATCTCACCCGTCAATTGTAGGAGCAGGAGGCAAAAAAGAATGAATAATTTGTCATAGTCTTGTGCACAATCAACCAACATTCAGCTTAGATACGCTCCCCCCCAAAAATGGTCAAAGACACATTCTAGATGCTCTAGTTCAATAACATCTAGTTTCGTCAACAGGTTCGACGACCTTTTGTGAAGTCCTACAACCCACACCACATCAGTTCGCAAGGGATCCTACAGGAAACACTCCAAAGGGGTTGGATATAGAGTTAAAGTTGATATGAATTAGGTTCATGAAGTGTAAATTTTTGAGTTTTCTATTTTTTCCTTTGTGTGATGTCCCCTTCCTATTGATCATGATGGGAGAATGACTTAGTAGCCTATACGACTCCCGTAGGCTATAGTCAGTAGAAAATGGGAGTCACGGGGATTTATTTAGTGTCATTTGGTTTGAAGTGACATTAAATAAAAAGATAAATTATTAATCACTTAAACATTAAAAAGTGATTTTTAATGTTTAAGTACAAATTAAAGGAGAAATAACGGTGAGGTTTGATTTGGTCAAAAAAGGGGAAAGAGCTAGAAGGCTCAAAGGAAGAATAAAAAGAGGGGTAGCGCTTCACTTTTTCATTGTGATTTGACATCTTATTTGGAGTGCTCATGAGAGCCAAGTTTTCATTGGGCTTTTGACAAAACCCTTCCATTGTTGGTTTGGTTTTGGTGGTGCAACATCCACCCTAGCTAAACAAGAGGGGGTTCCATCCAAGATCCTCATTGGACATTCATTTCATTACATGTTATCTTCAACTAAGGAGGGCAACGATCTGATTGAAGGGATCGTGAGGGTCTCTAGAGAAGAATAGCAACTTGATTGTCATCATCCACAGGTTAGTCTGACTGTAGGAAGGCCACTATTTGTTTAGACAGGTCGTGGAACCTTGTTGTAACAGGCTGTGGACACACAAGAGATCCATGGAACTTAGAGGAAGGTCGATATACCTTTATCTACAGACTGTGGGCCATTGAAGGAGTTGTGGGGAATTGATGGAGGTATGTGGGCATGATAGGAGGCTCGTGTGGCTTAATAAAGGGTATGACCCTCTCAAGATTTAGATCCCTGGGTTAAAGAAATCATGGGGGATCCTTGAGGTCTAACCCACTCACTTTATTGCAAGTTGTATGCTGGGAAGGCCGCTAGAACCATTCTAAGAGGGTTGCTTCATCTATATTGTAGGATCATAGAAGATTAGAGAAGTTGTGGGAGTTTTCATGCAAAGATTGAGGGATTTTGAGGTACAGTGAGAGTCGATTGGTTGTGAGAGGGTAGTGTGGGGTTTGAGGATGTTGTTTGGATATTTGGAGGAGGGTCGAGCCTCTTTTGTGACAGACATGTGGGATGAGAGAGCCTTGAGGAGCTTGGAGGGATCGATTCACCTTGATAGAGGGTTTTTGTAATGGATTTAACTTATAGGAGGGACTCTGGAACCAATATTCCAAGTTTTGATTTACTGATTGTATGTTTGTGAAGCTACCATAGTAGCCGGTAGGAGTTTATATTGTAGTTGAAGTTGGTTTCTCATCCATAATAAAATGCCTAAGATGTCTCTTCTATCATTTGTATCCATGGGTTAAATGCAATTTGTCTGACATAATATCTTTCAGTAGTACACCTGCAAATTGTTTGTAGAAATTCACCAATCAAATTCTAATACAAAAACTTATGAATGTTAAGCATTTGACAAAAATCACACGAGAGAAACACTATCATTGAACAACAAACAAGTATTTTTCTGCTAGGAATATTATAGCGGTATCAAAGTTGGTGATCTGGATATCCTATGAATGCATTGATGCCTAGAAGATGGGGGCATGGAGGACAACCTTTACCAGGATCACCAGAGGAAGAAGATTTAGAAGTGAACCAACCAGAGTCAGAAAAAGAAGGAAACATGGGACACAATCGAGATCATATAGAATATCTTGTGATAATTCTACTGAGTCATATGACCATGAGCCAAGATGAGGCAAACTAGATACAAGAAAAAGCGACTCAGAGACAGGAAGAGATGATGAGGAACCAACATCAAACCCTTGAGGTACTAATGTAGCTGGTGGGACAAAGAGGTCAGACCGGAACAGAAGACAACCACAGAGGAGTTAGATCTTAGGGAGAGGGTAACAATACCCATATTCCAACACAGAGTGTCTGACAGACAAGGAGTCAAAGGACACCCAGGCCATTATTACCATTGTTCCTTGAGGAGCAACCTATAAGAGTAGAGGGACAACATGATCAAGTGGATGAGTACACACCTACTTTAGAGAGTATCAATCCTTAGGGGAGGAGATTCAGGCAGCCATGTCTTACACTGAATATTGCAGGAACAAGTCGAGGACAACACAAAGCCAACAAAACTTTGACCTTATGCGCAAGTTGGGGAAGATGACTATCCCACCTTTTGATGGATCTGGTAGGTGCACAGCCTGAGAATGGGTACATAAGTTGGGCACTTACTTCCAGCTTAACTCATTGACACAGGAAGAGACAATTAAATTTCCCACCCTACACTTGGATGGAGAATCTTGTGAGTGGTGGTACCATGGGATAGTGACATTAGGGCATGCCAACATCACATCATATGAGAACTTCACCCAGAGGTTGATGGACAGGTTCGATAAGAAGGATCCTGAGATCCACTTAAGGGAGTTGGCACAGTTGAGGCAGACAAGTACACCAGAGGCTTATGTCACAAAGTTCTAGAGGAAGGTATTCATCATGACTGATATTTCTTAGTAGATATTGGTGATGTTATTCATGAAGAGCTTAGTTGAACCCTTAAGAGGTTGCGTAAAGGATTTCAGGCCAATCACACTACAAGATGTTGTCATGAGGACTCATGACATGGAATATACAACTCCCAAGAAAGCATCGGTGAAACCCATTATTCCACATAAGGATAAGGTGACAAAGCTTCCCCATAAACCATGGGTAGGGAAAGATAAGATGGAAGAAGAGATTCGAAGAGAATTAAAGAGAAAAAATATTTGCTACAACTGCAAAGAACCTTGGGAGCTGGGTCATTGGTGCTTGGTGTTATCACTCCAGGTGTCCTTCTAGGTTGTATCTCAAAGAAGCCTGGTAACTTAACTATTTTCTTAATTATTTTCTCAATTGGATCAAGTCAGATGACTAAATTAGACCTTCTCTCTCAAGACATGCATAAAGATAACCAGATGACAAGGCTTTTAACTATCATTGTTCAGAGGGTTTGTAAAAAATTGAATGTATGGAGAATTCTTACTATGCTAGCAGACTCACACATAAAGATACATGAATGGCCAGTCACAATGAGTAAATGATATTTACAATTCAACTCATCAAAGCAAATATAGGATGACAACTATCAGGCTTTAGACAAACGGAATAAACAGGAATTAAACATCCATGTGCAAATATAGAATAGACACGAAAATTTTAATCTGAACAGGTAATTGCAAAAGAAGCTTGTATTAACTTATCTGCAAATGAGAAGCTTAAGTACAGAGTGTGAAAAAATCCCCAAGGTCGAACCCCTCTTTCTTAGAAAGCATAGGCTTTATAGCCTTTACATAACAGTTTGAGATCCTATTAAAATGGATCTGAAATACTAATAATAGAACAAAATAAAACTGATATGATGTGTAGGATCAATTCCTAAATTAAGGGTCAAACCCTTATCAAATAAATCTATAGTGATCTTCGACAGCCTCAGCAAAATCTGACATCTTCAATAACCTTCAAGGTGATGACAAGGCACTTCAAAATCATGCTTTGACAACTCACCAGTTTTAACCAAAAATAGAAAGGCCACTTGGTCTTCTTGTCTTATCATATGCCTCAAAATCTGGAAAAGAAAGATGATTTATATTCCCTTAATTGTTATCCTTCATAAAAAACCATCCCCACGTAATCTGGAAACAAGAACCCTTGATCTAGAAAAAAAGAAGAGCGATCTACCAGTTCCTGCACTTTTGATGGCTTATAGGCCTGAAACGAAGTAAGGTTAGCTACCGAAAGCGGAGCTTTCGGCAGCTAACAACACTCTTTTGAAAAGGTTTAAGCTGTCGAAAGCACAGTTTTGAAAATTCCTTCAAAATTGCAAAAATGAATCCTTATTTGTAGCTTGGGATCTTCTACTTCTAGATTTATGATGATATGCTCATATACTATAGTACTACTCAGCATTCGTACTATGTATCTATTCTTAGTTTATATATCACTATGTGTAAGCTTTTAGATCATTCATTTAGGCTTAACACATGTATCTGAATAAATGATATATAAAGAATCTCAGACTCATCTGTTTACTGAAGTGTGCTCACCAATGTTTGTTATATCTCTGATCTTATTCTTTCAAGCATAAAACAAAGCATGAACAAGATAGGGAACGCAACTACTGTAGAATACTTGGTCTCGAGTCCTGGCTTTTACATTGCTTCAGTTTTCTTTTCTCTATTCACAAGATGCACTCTGATAATGAGCAGGATTTTATTCCAATCACTGAATCCACAAACTCATCAGGCAGATTCCCCAGATCTGTCTACTGTATCATCACTCTGTGTCCTTCAGTTCATCTTCCCTCTGTACAAATCCAGGGAGTTGTTTTCATCAATTTATAATCATCAAATCTTGATATTTTGACTTACCCTCAAACAATATCTTTTCCATCTGCAGCAAATGTGCCTCTCCAGGCCACATAGGATTGTTTGAAATATTGTAAATTAGTGACAATCCATTGTATATGTTGGGACTAATGCCCATGCATAGTGAACAAAGTTGTTGAAAGTCTTCATGTACACTGTGACAATAAAAAGGAATAACTTCCTCTTTCAAAGAATGCACATAAGCGATACGATCAACAAACGGTATCAAAATGTGAATGCCTATATCAAGAGTCCTGTCGTATTTCCCAAATCGCTCTACAACATAAACAATCTTTTCAGGAACAATGCATACACCCCAATTTGTGGGTGGTGAGATGTCATACCTCGGGCTCTGTTGATTTGGTCCATCATGGCAGCTTCTGATTCCAGTATAACGACACTTTTATTTCTATCTGTAATATTGATATTTGCTTGGCGTACTCCTTCAGACTCAAGTACTTGTGCTCGCTTTCTCTGTTCTGCTTCTACACCCGGTGGTGGATTGATGTCCCCAGTTCACTGCGCATGGTTGTTTCACTATTCCATCCATTTCCACCATCAATCCTGCTCTCGACCTTCACAGTTGCTTGCTTTTCATAATGTCTGAAACTATTTCCAAGTTCCAACTAATCAGTCGACACCTATAATTACTCATCAATCGGGCACCTGGCATTCTGTTCTGCATGAAAAATCTCCTTAGGTGTCTCTATACAAAACCGAGAAGGAGCTCATCACTTATACTTGATGTGTCAACTTGTTGCTGACTCATGGCCTTGAAGTTTGGTTTAATTTATGACTTGAGATTAGGGTTTGACTTGTAGCTTATGTATTAGGTATGTAGTATGACAAGTGGACATGAACTCGATATTTGGTATCATGAATCTTGATTTTGATATGGCTTGGATTTGGAATCACTTCGAGCACCCACCACTTTACAAAAAAATGCATATTAGCATGTGAAAATATAAAAGCTAATAAAACTAGGATTATAGACTAGGTAACATTTATTTTGTTTTTGTAATGCAGGTTGAAGACAGAGTAGCAAGACTCTTGAGCAAACATGATTAATGGGAGCTTAAAGGGGAATTTAAAAATATGGATTATGACAAATGACCATAAAAAAAATGAAAAATTAAGCACGAACGAATGAATCTCCTCAAAATTTACAAAACCATTTGAGGAGATAACATCTGGCTCCAACTGGGATGGAGACCTCCCTGCGAGGCTCCAAGAACCCAGTAGTTCCAGTCACCTTTACTATTGGGCTATGGAGTCATCTAGCCTTTACAACTGATCCCCTACCATGTAGCCTGCCTACTTATTCAAGAAACTGAAAACAATCTACTTGCTCGTATGAAGAGCTTATTCTTCTACTAACTCCTACGCTAACCAACTGTACTACCTCTTATCAAGTGAAGTCATGCTTCCAATGAAGCCATGTGAGAAACTGATTTACTGAAAACAACCTTGATCTTGATCGAAAAAGTAAAAGAATGCATAGCCAACAGAGATGTGGTTTGAATAGATGATAGAACCAGCTTTCATCTGACAAGAAAATTTTGATATTTATGTTGTTCATGGACTCCAGAAAATTAGCAATAGAATCATCAAAACCATAAAGGAATACCTCTTTAAGTTGTTGTTCCAACTGAAAATTGAAGTACTTATGCTGATTTCTTTCAGTGATCTCATAATTAACTGTATGCTGCTCAACCTCTATCGGAGAAACATGTATGGCCAAATGTTGATCTAGACCTTTATGCTCATCATCTTTCAGGTTTTCAAAGGGGACAAACTAATTTTCTTGACACCATAAGTCAGCAGATGCATTTCATACAAAGTCAAAATCATCCATATTATGGTTAACATTATGAAGATCATTAATATCTCGATCACAAAGAGAAGTGTCCCCTATTTCAGCATACTCTTCAGATTGATGAAAGTCAGAAATAATGTTAATAGAAGAACCTTGAGCTCCTTTATTATCCATTTCTAGTTCATGTTGATGGGAAAGCACATCATCTTGAAGATCATTGAAGGGTTGTTGCATATTGTGAGGGAGAGATCCTTCTCTATTTATATCTTTAACCTTATAATGTAATTCATATTCATCACAACAATTATCAAATGCAAACTCATCTGAAAAATACATTTTGCAGTGCTCAATGAATACTCTTTGAAAATCCTTCAATGATGAAATGTTGGAAGGAGGTAAAGAGAAATACCACTGACGTGCATCACCAACAATGAATACACGAACATATTCATGTGAACATCTTCATGTTGCAGATCTAGTAGATCCATGCACTCATGAAACTTGAGGAGGTGTTCTGCAAGATTGTCTTCTTTGCTTTCTTTGAAGACAGGCATAAAATCTCCCCATTCCGACATATCAGGTATTGGATGTGGGAAACCAAGAACTGAAGAGAAGTTGAGAGGTGAAAACCTCAGAGCCAAAAGAGCAGCAAATTATTTTGACAATTGAATATTGTGGAGTCGCCACTAAACCCATCCTTCGTGGAGCCGCCAGATAGATGATTACAACCATAATAGTGTATCCAACCTTTGTCTATCATCAAAGATTAGATATGTATTGTGTCCCAGGGAATCTTGCTTCAACTTCAATCTCCTCTCCCTGATAACGACGCCAATTTGTTATCACTCCAGGTGTCCTTCTAGGTTGTAGCTCAAAGAAGCCTGATAACTTAACTATTTTCTCAATTGGATCAAGTCAGATGACTAAATAAGACCTGCTCTCTCAAGACATGCATAAACATAACCAGATGACAAGGCTTTTAACTTTCACTGTTTAGAGGGTTTGTAAATAAGTGAATGTATGGAGAATTCTTACTATGCTAGCAAGCTCACACATAAAGATACATGAATGGCCAGTCACAATGAGTAAATGATATTTTCAATTCAAATCATCAAAACAAAGATAGGATGACAACTATCAGGCTTTAGACAAACAAAATAAACAGAAATTTAACATCCATGTGCAAATATAGAATAGATAGAAAAATGTAAATCTGAATAGGTAATTGCAAAAGAAGCTTGTATTAACTTATCTGCAAATGAGAAGCTTAAGTATAGAGTGTGAAAAGTCCCCAAGGTCGAACCCCTCTTCCTTAGAAAGCATAGGCTTTATAGCCTTTACATAACCGTTTGAGATCCTATTAAAATGGATCTGAAATACTAATAATAGAACAATATAAAATTGATTTGATGTGTAGGATCAATTCCTAAATTAAGGGTCAAACCCTTATCAACTAAGTCTTTAGTGATCTTTGACAACCTCAGCAAAGTCTGACATCTTCAATAACCTTCAAGGTGATGACAAGGCACTTCAAAATCCTGCTTTGACAACTCAGCAGTTTTAACCAAAAATAGAAAGGCCACTTGGTCTTCTTGTCTTATCATATGCCTCAAAATCTGGAAAAGAAAGATGATTTGTATTCCATTAATTGTTATCCTTCATAAAAAACCATCCACACGCAATCTGGAAACAACAACCCTTGATCTGGAAAAAAAGAGGAGCGATCTGCCAGTTCCTGCGCTTTCGGTGGCTTATAGGCCTAAAACAAAGTAAGGTTAGCTATCGAAAGCGGAGCTTTCGGCAACTAACAACGCCCTTTTGAAAAGGTTTAAGCTGTCGAAAGCACAGTTTTGAAAATTGCTTCAAAATTGCAAAAATGAATCCTTATTTGTAGCTTGGGATCTTCTACTTCTAGATTTATGATGATATGCTCATATACTATAGTACTACTCAACATTCGTACTATGTATCTATTCTTAGTTTATATATCACTATGTGTAAGATTTTAGATAATTCATTTAGGCTTAACACATGTATCTGAATAAATGATATATACAGAATCTCAGACTCATCTGTTTACTGAAGTGTGCTCACCAACGTCTGTTATATCTTTGATCTTATTCTTTCAAGCAGGAAACAGAGCATGAACAAGATAGGGAACACAACTACTGTAGAATACTTGGTCTCGAGTCCTAGCTTTTACATTGCTTGAGTTTTCTTTTCTCTGTTCAGAAGATGCGCTTTGATACTGAGCAGGCTTTCAGTCCGATCACTGAATCCACAAACTCATCAGGCAGATTCCCCAGATCTGTATACTGTGTCAACGATCTTTGTCCTTAAGTTCATCTGCCCTATGTACAAATCTAGGGTGTTGTTTTCATCAATTTATAACCATCAAATCTTGATATTTTGACTTACCCTCAAACAATATATTTTTCATCTGCAGCAAATGTGCCTCTCCAAGCCACATAGGATTGTTTGAAATATTGTAAATTAGTGACAGTCCATTGTATATGTTAGGACTAATGCCCATGCATAGTGAACATAGTTGTTGAAAGTCTGCATGTACATTGTGACAATAAAAAGGAATAGCTTCCTCTTTCAAAGAACGCACATAGGCGATACGATCAACAAACGGTATCAAAATGTGAATGCGTGTATCAAGAGTCCTACCGTATTTCCCAAATCACTCTATGACATAAGCAATATTTTCAGGCACGATGCATACACCCCAATTTGTGGGTGGTGAGATGTCATACCTCGGGCTCTGTTGATTTGGTCCATCATGGCAGCTTCTGATTCCAATATAATGACACTTTTCATTCTATATGTAATATTGATATTTGCTTGGCGTACTCCTTTAGACTTAAGTCCTTGTGCTCACTTTCTTCGTTCTGCTTCTACACCTGGTGGTGGATTGATGTCCCCAGTTCACTGCACATGGTTGTTTCACTGTTCCATCCATTGTTACCATCATTGTTGCTCTTGACCTTCATAGTTGCTTGCTTTTCATAATGTCTGAAACTGTTTCCAAGTTCTGGCTAATCAGTTGACACCTGTAATTACTCATCAATCGGGCACCTGACATTTTGTTCTGCAAGAAAAATCTCCTTAGGTATCTCTATACAAAACCAAGAAGGAGCTCATCGCTTATACTCGATGTGTCAACTTGTTGCTGACTCATGGCCTTGAAGTTTGGCTTAATTTATGACTTGAGATTAGAGTTTGACTTGTAGCTTATGTATTAAGTATGTAGTATGACAAGTGGACATGAACTCGTGTTTGGTATCATGAATCTTGATTGTGATATGGCTTGGATTTGGAATCACTTCGAACACCCACCACTTTACAACAAAAATGCATATTAGCATGTGAAAATATAAAAGCTAATAATGTTGGGATTATAGACTAGGTAACATTTATTTTGTTTTTGTAATGCAGGTTGAAGACAGAGTAGCAAGACTCTTGAGCAAACGTGATTAATGGGGAAATAAAAATATGGATTATGGAAAATGACCATAAAAAAATTTAAAAATTAAGCACAAACGAATGAAGCTCCTCAAAATTTACAAAACAATTTGAGGAGATAACATCTGGCTCCAACTGGGATGGAGACCTCCCTCCGAGGCTCCAATAACCTAGTAGTTCCAGTCGCCTTTACTATTAGGATATGGAGTCATATAGCCTTTACAATTGATCCCCTGCCATGTAGACTGCCTGCTTATTCAAGAATCTGAAAACAATCTACTTGCTCGTATGAAGAGCTTATCCTTCTGCTAACTCCTACGCTAACCAAGTGTACTGCCTCTTATCAAGTGAAGTCATGCTTCCAATGATGCCATGTGAGAAACTGATTTACTGAAAATAACCTTGATCTTGACCGAAAAAGTAAAGGACTGCATAGCCAACAGAACTGTGGTTTGAACAGATGATAGAACCAGCTTTCATCTGACAGGAAAATTTTGATATTTATGTTGTTCATGGACTCCAGAAAATTAGCAATAGGATCATGTATGACCAACTTCTGATCTAGACCTTTATGCTCATCATTTTTCGGGTTTTCAAAGGGGACAAACTGATCTTCTTGACACCATAAGTCAGCAGATTCATTTGATACAAAGTCAAAAGCATCTATATTATGGTTAACATTATGAAGATCATTAATATCTCGATCACAAAGAGAAGTGTCCCCTATTTCAGCATACTCTTCAGATTTATGAAAGTCGGAAATAATGTTAATAGAAGAACCTTCAGCTCCTTTATTATACATTTCTAGTTCATGTTGATGGGAAAGCACATCATCTTGAATATCATTGAAGGGTTGTTGCATATTGTGAGGGAGATATCCTTCTCTATTTATATCTTCAACCTTATAATGTAATTCATATTCATCACAACAATTAAAAATGCAAACTCATCTGAAAAATACCTTTGGCACTGCTCAGTGAATACTCTGTGAAAATCCTTCAATGATGAAATGCTGGAAGGAGGTAAAGAGAAATACCACTGANCTTTTGATGGATCTGGTAGGTGCACAGCCTGAGAATGGGTACATAAGTTGGGCACTTAATTCCAGCTTAACTCGTTGACATAGGAAGAGACAATTAAATTTTCCACCCTACACTTGGATGGAGAATCTTGTGAGTGGTGGTACCATGGGATAGTGACATTAGGGCATGCCAACATCACATCATATGAGAACTTTACCCAGAGGTTGATGGACAGGTTCGATAAGAAGGATCCTGAGATCCACTTTAGGGAGTTGGCACAGTTGAGGAAGACAAGTACACCAGAGGCTTATGTCACAGAGTTCTAGAGGAAGGTATTCATCATGACTGATATTTCTTAGTAGATATTGGTGATGTTATTCATTAAGAGCTTAGTTGAACCCTTAAGAGGTTGCGTAGAGGATTTCAGGCCAATCACACTACAGGACGTTGTCATGAGGACTCATGACATGGAATATACAACTCCCAAGAAAGCATCGGTGAAACCCATTATTCCACATAAGGATAAGGTGACAAAGCTTCCCCATAAACCATGGGTAGGGAAAGATAGGATGGAAGAAGAGATTCGAAGAGAATTAAAGAGGAAAAATATTTGCTACAACTGCAAAGAACCTTGGGAGTTGGGCCATTGGTGCTTGGTGTTATCACTCCAGGTGTCCTTTTAGGTTGTATCTCAAAGAAGCCTGGTAACTTAACTATTTTCTTAATTATTTTCTCAATTGGATCAAGTCAGATGACTAAATCAGACCTGCTCTCTCAAGACATGCATAAAGATAACCAGATGACAAGGCTTTTAACTATCATTGTTCAGAGGGTTTGTAAATAATTGAATGCATGGAGAATTGTTACTATGCTAGCAGACTCACACATAAAGATACATGAATGGCCAGTCACAATGAGTAAATGATATTTACAATTCAACTCATCAAAGCAAAGATAGGATGACAACTATCAGGCTTTAGACAAACAGAATAAACAAGAATTAAACATCCATTTGCAAATATAGAATAGACACGAAAATGTAAATCTGAACAGGTAATTGCAAAAGAAGCTTGTATTAACGGATCTGCAAATGAGAAGCTTAAGTACAGAGTGTGAAAAAATCCCCAAGGTCGAACCCCTCTTCCTTAGAAAGCATAAGCTTTATAGCCTTTACATAACAGTTTGAGATCCTATTAAAATGGATCTGAAATACTAATAATAGAACAAAATAAAACTAATATGATGTGTAGGATCAATTCCTAAATTGAGGGTCAAACCCTTATCAAATAAGTCTACAGTGATCTTCGACAACCTCGGCAAAATCTGACATCTTCAATAACCTTCAAGGTGATGACAAGGCACTTCAAAATCATGCTTTGACAACTGACCAGTTTTAACCAAAAATAGAAAGGCCACTTGGTCTTCTTGTCTTATCATATGCCTCAAAATCTGGAAAAGAAAGATGATTTATATTCCCTTAATTGTTATCCTTCATAAAAAACCATCCCCACGCAATCTGGAAACAAGAACCCTTGATCTGGAAAAAAAGAAGAGTGATCTACCAGTTCCTGCACTTTCGGTGGCTTATAGGCCTGAAACGAAGTAAGGTTAGCTACCGAAAGAGGAGCTTTCAGCAGCTAACAACGCTCTTTTGAAAAGGTTTAAGCCGTCGAAAGCACAATTTTGAAAATTCCTTCAAAATTGCAAAAATGAATCCTTATTTGTAGCTTGGGATATTCTACTTCTAGATTTATGATGATATGCTCATATACTATAGTACTACTCAGCATGCATACTATATATCTATTCTTAGTTTATGTATCACTATGTGTAAGCTTTTAGATCATTCATTTAGACTTAACACATGTATCTGAATAAATGATATATACAGAATCTCAGACTCATCTGTTTACTGAAGTGTGCTCACCAATGTCTATTATATCTCTGATCTTATTCTTTCAAGAAGAAAACAAAGCATGAACAAGATAGGGAACACAACTACTGTAGAATACTTGGTCTCAAGTCCTGGCTTTTACATTGCTTCAATTTTCTTTTCTCTGCTCACAAGATGCGCTCTGATATTGAGCAGGCTTTTATTCCGATCACTGAATCCACAAACTCATAAGGCAGATTCCCCAGATCTGTCTACTGTATCATCGATCTGTGTCCTTCAGTTCATCTTCCCTCTGTACAAATCCAGGGAGTTATTTTCATCAATTTATAATCATCAAATCTTGATATTTTGACTTACCCTCAAACAATATCTTGTCCATCTGCAACAAATGTGCCTCTCCAGGCCACATAGGATTGTTTGAAATATTGTAAATTAGTGACAATCCCTTGTATATGTTGGGACTAATGCCCATGCATAGTGAACAGAGTTGTTGAAAGTCTTCCTGTACACTGTGACAATAAAAAGGAATAACTTCCTCTTTCAAAGAATGCACATAAGCGATACGATCAACAAACGGTATCAAAATGTGAATACCTATATCAAGAGTCATGTCGTATTTCCCAAATCGCTCTACAACATAAACAATCTTTTCAGGAATGATGCATACACCCCAATTTGTGGGTGGTGAGATGTCATACCTCAGGCTCTATTGATTTGGTCCATCATGGCAGCTTCTGATTCCAGTATAATGACACTTTTATTTCTATCTATAATATTGATATTTGCTTGGCGTACTCCTTCAGACTCAAGTACTTGTGTTTGCTTTTTCTGTTATGCTTCTACACCCGGTGGTGGATTGATGTCCCCAGTTCAATGTGCATGGTTGTTTCACTGTTCCATCCATTTCCACCATCAATCTTGCTCTCGACCTTCACAGTTGCTTGCTTTTCATAATGTCTGAAACTATTTCCAAGTTCCAGCTAATCATTCGACACTTATAATTACTCATCAATCAGGCACCTGGAATTGTGTTCTGCATGAAAAATCTCCTTAGGTGTCTCTATACAAAACCGAGAAGGAGCTCATCGCTTATACTTGATGTGTCAACTTGTTGCTGACTCGTGGCCTTGAAGTTTGGCTTAATTTATGACTTGAGATTAGGGTTTGACTTGTAGCTTATATATTAGGTATGTAGTACGACAAGTGGACATGAACTCGATATTTGGTATCATGAATCTTGATTGTGATATGGCTTGGATTTGGAATCACTTCGAGCACCCACCACTTTACAAAAAAATGCATATTAGCATGTGAAAATATAAAAGCTAATAAAACTAGGATTATAGACTAGGTAACATTTATTCTGTTTTTGTAATGCAGGTTAAAGACAAAGTAGCAAGACTCTTGAGCAAACATGATTAATGGGAGCTTAATGGGGAATTTAAAAATATGGATTATGACAAATGACCATAAAAAAAATGAAAAATTAAGCACAAACGAATGAATCTCCTCAAAATTTACAAAACCATTTGAGGAGATAACATCTGGCTCCAACTGGGATGGAGACATCCCTGCGAGGCTCCAATAACCTAGTAGTTCCAGTCACCTTTACTATTGGGCTATGGAGTCATCTAGCCTTTACAATTGATCCCCTACCATGTAGCCTGCCTACTTATTCAAGAAATTGAAAACAATCTACTTGCTCGTATGAAGAGCTTATTCTTCTGCTAACTCCTACGCTAACCAACTGTACTGCCTCTTATCAAGTGAAGTCATGCTTCCAATGAAGCCATGTGAGAAGCTGATTTACTGAAAACAACCTTGATCTTGACCGAAAAAGTAAAAGAATGCATAGCCAACAGAGATGTGGTTTGAACAGATGATAGAACCAACTTTCATCTGACAGGAAAATTTTAATATTTATGTTGTTCATGGACTCCAGAAAAATAGCAATAGGATCATCATAACCATAAAGGAATACCTCTTTAAGTTGTTGTTCCAACTGAAAATTGAAGTACTTATGCTGATTTCTTTCAGTGATCTCATAATTAAATGTATGCTGCTCAACCTCTGTCGGAGAAACATGTATGGCCAACTGTTGATCTAGACCTTTCTGCTCATCATCTTTCGGGTTTTCAAAGGGGAGAAACTGATTTTCTTGACACCATAAGTCAGCAGATGCATTTGATACAAAGTCAAAAGAATCTATATTATGGTTAACATTATGAAGATCATTAATATGTCGATCACAAAGAGAAGTGTCCCCTATTTCAACATACTCTTCAGATTGATGAAAGTCATAAATAACGTTAATAGAAGAACCTTGAGCTCCTTTATTATCCATTTCTAGTTCATGTTGATGGGAAAGCACATCATCTTGAAGATCATTGAAGGCTTGTTGCATATTGTGAGGGAGAGATCCTTCTCTATTTATATCTTTAACCTTATAATGTAATTCATATTCATCACAACAATTATAAAATGCAAACTCATCTGAAAAATACATTTTACAGTGCTCAATGAATACTCTTTGAAAATCCTTCAATGATGAAATGTTGGAAGGAGGTAAAGAGAAATACCACTGACGTGCATCACCAACAATGAATACATGAACATATTCATGCGAACATCTTCATGTTGCAGATCTAGTAGATCCATGCACTCATGAAACTTGAGGAGGTGTTCTGCAAGATTGTCTTCTTTGCTTTCTTTGAAGACAGGCATAAAATCTCCCCATTCCGACATATCAGGTACTGGATGTGGGAAACCAGGAACTGAAGAGAAGTTGAGAGGTGAAAACCTCCGAGCCAAAAGAGCAGCAAATGCTTTTGACATTTGAATATTGTGGAGTTGCCACTGAACCCGTCCTTCGTGGAGTCACCAGATAGATGATTACAACTAGAATGTGTATCCAACCTTTGTCTATCATCAAAGATTAGATCTGTATCGTGTCCCAGGGAATCTTGCTTCAACTTCAATCTCCTCTCCTTGACAACGACGCCAATTTGTTATCACTCTAGGTGTCCTTCTAGGTTGTAGCTCAAAGAAGCCTGGTAACTTAACTATTTTCTTAATTATTTTCTCAATTGGATCAAGTCAGATGACTAAATCAGACCTGCTCTCTCAAGACATGCATAAACATAACCAGATGACAAGGATTTTAACTTTCACTGTTCAGAGGGTTTGTAAATAAGTGAATGTATGGAGAATTCTTACTATGCTAGCAGGATCACACATAAAGATACATGAATGGCCAGTCACAATGAGTAAATGATATTTTCAATTCAACTCATCAAAGCAAAGATAGGATGACAACTATCAGGATTTAGACAAACAGAATAAACAAAAATTTAACATCCATGTGAAAATATAGAATAGATAGAAAAATGTAAATTTGAATAGGTAATTGCAAAAGAAGCTTGTATTAACTTATTTGCAAATGAGAAGCTTAAGTACAAAGTGTGAAAAGTCCCCAAGGTTGAACCCCTCTTCCTTAGAAAGCATAGACTTTATAGCCTTTACATAACCGTTTGAGATCCTATTAAAATGGATATAAATTACTAATAATAGAACAATATAAAATTGATTTGATGTGTAGGATCAAATCCTAAATTAAGGGTCAAACACTTATCAACTAAGTCTTTAGTGATCTTCGACAACCTCGGCAAAGTCTGACATCTTCAATAACCTTCAAGGTGATGACAAGGCACTTCAAAATCCTGCTTTGACAACTGAGCAGTTTTAACCAAAAATAGAAAGGCCACTTGGTCTTCTTGTCTTATCATATGCCTCAAAATCTGGAAAAGAAAGATGATTTGTATTCCATTAATTGTTATCCTTCATAAAAAACCATCCACACGCAATCTGGAAACAACAACCCTTGATCTGGAAAAAAAGAGGAGCGATCTGCCAGTTCCTGCGCTTTCGGTGGCTTATAGGCCTAAAACAAAGTAAGGTTAGCTACCAAAAGCGGAGCTTTCAGCAACTAACAACGCCCTTTTGAAAAGGTTTAAGCTATCGAAAGCACAATTTTGAAAATTGCTTCAAAATTGCAAAAATGAATCCTTATTTGTAGCTTGGGATCTTCTACTTCTAGATTTATGATAATATGCTCATATACTATAGTACTACTCAACATTTGTACTATTTATCTATTCTTAGTTTATATATCACTATGTGTAATATTTTAGATCATTCATTTAGGCTTAACACATGTATCTGAATAAATGATATATACAGAATCTCAGACTCATCTGTTTACTGAAGTGTGCTCACCAATGTCTGTTATATCTTTGATCTTATTCTTTCAAGCAGAAAACATAGCATGAACAAGATAGGGAACACAACTACTGTAGAATACTTGGTCTCGAGTCCTGGCTTTTACATTGCTTGAGTTTTCTTTTCTATGTTCACAAGATGCGCTTTGATACTGAGAAGGATTTCAGTCCGATCACTGAATCCACAAACTCATCAGGCAGATTCCCCAGATCTGTCTACTGTGTCAACGATCTTTATCCTTCAGTTCATTTGCCCTCTGTACAAATCTAGGGTGTTGTTTTCATCAATTTATAATCATCAAATCTTGATTTTTTGACTTACCCTCAAACAATATATTTTCCATCTGTAGCAAATGTGCCTCTCCAAGCCACATAGGATTGTTTGAAATATTGTAAATTAGTGACAATCCCTTGTATATGTTGGGACTAATGCCCATGCATAGTGAACAGAGTTGTTGAAAGTCTACTTGTACACTGTGACAATAAAAAGGAATAGCTTCCTCTTTCAAAGAATGCACATAGGCGATACGATCAACAAACGATATCAAAATGCGAATGCGTGTATCAAGAATCCTACCGTATTTCCCAAATCGCTCTATGACATAAGCAATATTTTCAGGCACGATGCATACACCCCAATTTGTGGGTGGTGAGATGTCATACCTCGGGCTCTGTTGATTTGGTCCATCATGGCAGCTTCTGATTCCAATATAACAACACTTTTCATTCTATATGTAATATTGATATTTGCTTGGCGTACTCCTTTAGACTTAAGTCCTTGTGCTCGCTTTCTTCGTTTTGCTTCTACACCTGGTGGTGGATTGATGTCCCCAGTTCACTGCGCATGGTTGTTTCACTGTTCCATCCATTGTCACCATCATTGTTGCTCTTGACCTTCACAGTTGCTTGATTTTCATAATGTCTGAAACTATTTCCAAGTTCTGGCTAATTAGTTGACACCTGTAATTACTCATCAATCGGGCACCTGACATT
>JZKD02S1724142.1:0-22610 GCA_000966675.3 Picea glauca
GGAAAATAACCCTTCCATGTGGGCTACATATTCTAGGTTTGGCAAGAAACCTGATATTTTTCAGTAAGATGAGTGATGCTGGAGTGCACACTCTAGTTCAAAAGGATTCATGCAACATGCTCAGAGGTGTGATGGTATTAATAAAAGGAGTTTAGATTGGAACCCTACACAAGATGCTAGGGTTTTTTGACTCAACTAGATGCAACAACATCATTGCTCCTAAAGTCAACTCGACATTGACATTGACTTCAAATCGAATAGACTCGACTCAGGATAATTCGACTCAAATCGACTTGACAAGTCATCATAAAGTTGACCTGACCGTGCTACGGCATGAGAGGATGGGACACATTGGAGAAAAAGGAATTCAGGCTATGCACAACAAATGTATGGTCAAAGGTTTTCCTGAATGTGGTTTAGAATTTGACTTTTGTGAACATTGCATATATGGAAAATAAAGTTGGGAGAGGTTCCCATATAGGGCGACAAGGGAAAATGTGATTCTGGAATTGATGCATAGTGAAGTGTTTGGACTGGTTTCAGTGCCTTCACTTGGTGGATCCATGTATTATGTATCCTTCATATATGATTTTTCCAGGAATACATGGATATATTTCTTGAGGAATAAATCAAATGTTTTCAAGAAATTCAAAGAGTTTAAATATCTTATAGAAAACCAGACAAATAAGAAGATTAAGGTGTTGATAACTGACAATGGTGGTGAATTCTATGGAAACAAATTTGATCAGTTCTCCAAGAATTTTAGCATACCATGCCAAACTACCACGCCATATACCCCACAAAAAAATGGAGTTGTCGAGAGAATGAACAAAATGTTGATGGACAAGGCAAGGAGCATGCTCATTGGTGTTGGGCTCGCGCAAGAATTATGGGAAGAGGTAGTCGACACTGCAAGATATCTAGTGAATATGTCTCCTTCGTCGGCATTAGTCGACATGACTCCACATGAGGTATGTCCTAGTAAGAAGCCTTTGATTTGACATCTGGAAGTATTTGGTTGTGATGAATTTGTGCATTTTCCCAAGGAAAAGAGGAGAAAGATGGACAAGAATGCAGTCAAGTGTATTTTCATTGAGTACAAATAAGGAATGAAAGGATATAATCTATGGGATCCTACATCAAGGAGAATAGGGTACATTCAAGATGTGGTCTTTAGAGAAGTTGAAAGTAATTACAAGCCTGAAAAAATTGTTCAGATCGAGAATAATCATGAGAGAGTGTGATTTGAATTGAGGAAGGAAGAAGATTATTCATATGAGTCAACTGAATCAGATGAAGAGGTGGAACAATTGACCCTTGTTGTGAGGTCATAAAGAGTAATAAAACCTATTGAAAGGTATAGTCTTCCCAACTTTCGTTTTTCATTCATGTTAACTACCATCGACGATGAGCCCAATTCGGTCAGTGAGGAAGTCCACTTGGAAGAGGGTAAACTATGGAAGGATTCCATGGTCGAAGAGATGGAATCCTTGTACAGTAATTAGACATGGGACTTAGTCAAGTGTCCTAGTGGAAGAAATCATGTCGTTAGAAAATGGGTATTCAAGAAGAATATGAATGCAGTAGGTCAAGTCGAGAAATTCAAATCCTGATTTTTAGAGAAAGGATATTCCCAAGTCGAGGGAGTTGAATTCAATGATATTTTTTCCCCTATTGAAAAATTAACTTCCATTAGAGTAATAATGTATCTGGATACAACATTTTATCTAGAAATAGAAAAGACAGATGTGAAGACAACATTCCTACATGGGGACCTGGAAGAGGAAATCCACATGGAAGATCCTAAAGGATTTTTAGTAAATGGAAAGAAATATTTGGTGTGTAAACTAAAAATATCCATTTATGATATAAAGCAATCATCAAGGATGTGGTACCAAAATTTCGACACTTACATCCTTAGTTTTGGATTTGTGAGAAAAAAACTTGATCACTACATATATTCCAAGGAAGAAGGTGGGAATTTCATATATGTAGCATTGTATGTCGATGACAAGTTGTTGATTGGAAACAACTTGGATGTAGTAAAGGAGGTGAAGAAGAAGCTATCCTCCAAGTTCGACATGAAGGATCTCAATGCAACTAGCTTCATTCTGGGAATGGAGATAAAGAGAGATTGAGCCACTATAAATCTCTATTTGAATCAGATGAAGTATATTGAAACAATTTTTAAATGTTTCAACATGAAGGATTGCAAACCGGTGAAGGTTCCAAATACTGTGGGAGGAAGGCTAACTGTTCAACAGTGTCCAAAGACACAAGAAGAAATATAATACACAACATGTGTTCCCTATGAAAGTGTTGTTGGTATTATAATGTATGTGATGGCCTGCACTCGAATAGACATTTCCCATGTAGTGGTATTGTTAAGAAGATACATGTTGACACCTGGGAAGGAGCAATGGAGAACTATCAAGAGAGTATTCAGTTATTTGTGTGGAATAAAAGATTATGCTATATGCTACAAAGGAAAACATGTAGGTGATATTGGTAAATTAAATGTACATGTTTTTTTCGATGTTGACTGGGATGAATATATGGATCGATGGAGGTCGACCAAAATATATGTCTTCAATATGTTTAGTGGAGAAATAAGATGGATGGGTAAGTGATAGGCGATTGTAGCCTTGTCAACAACATAAGATGAATACATGGAAGCTACTCATGGAAGAAAAGAAGTAGTATGGTTGCAAAGGCTATGTTCAGGAATTGGGTTTGAGCTGAGAGCTATGAACGTAAGTTGCAATAGTCAAAGAGCAATATTTCTAGCAAAGAACCCTGCTTATCATTCGAAGACTAATCACATTGATGTATAATACCATTTCAGGAGAGACATGATGGAAATAAAAAAGGTGTTGTTAGAGAAAGTAGACACCTTGGGAAACATAGCAGACTCATTGACCAAGTGTGTGAGTGATGTGAAGTTATCTTGGTGCAGAGAGGAAATGGGAATTGTTGCCCTAGGTCTATGAACGAAAGTTTAGGAATCTCCTAGTTTCAACAAAGAATACAACAAGTGGGAGAATGTTGGGTCGCTATATCCTTTGCAGTGAAATTTTAGTCGAGGTGGATTGACTGATGGTCGAAGTCAACGTGGATCAACAACAAGTTGAAGGTCAAGGTTAGTTGACCAAGTAAATTCAAAGGTCGAGGTTAGTCAATCGAGTAAAGTTGAAGTCAAAGGTCGAGGTGGTTCGACATGGTAAAGGAATCGACAACAAGTCTAAGATGTCAACTGACGAGAGGTCAATAGGTGAGCATGTGGTGACTGACTGAAGACCGAATGAAAGCCAACTAGTAGTCGAGGGGTAATATGACTTGGTAGTCGACTATAACAAAATCCTAAGATTCATGGGATTTGTAGCCAATGATATGCATTGATCTGTAACTTTTTTTGGGTGTCATTTCTTTNTTACAAAGAACTCAATGACAATCACAATAATGCAGGGAGGTAAGCAATAAAATATTCAACATCAATCACACACATGAAATATACAGAGACAGATATTTCCTGAGGAAACCCATAATGGGAAAAACCTCTTATTCTTGATATGATAAGTAATCTTTATTTTTTGTACATTATCATTCTTATGAGAACCAAATCATTGTGAGGCTACCACCTCTATTTTTCAAGCTGCAACTTGCTGAGAGCACCAACTCTCTAGTTTCTCTAGCACCCACTAGAAGGAAGCACCAACTCCCTGGTTCTCTAGCACCCACTAGAAGGAAGCACCAACTCCCTAAGTGTTCCAGCACCAGCTATATGGAAGCACCAACTTCCAGTCACACAGGCACCGACCTCTATAATAGAGAACAATAGTTCTCCCTTACACAACCCTGCCACCCTTGTTTTTCTAGCTACAACCAGATGGAATCTACAACTCCCTGTGTTCAAGCACCCACTTGAAACTTTGAGGACAACAGTCCTCCCTAGAACCTCCCTACCACCCTGAAATACAAATATTTTCTTTATTGAATTTATCACAGTGATACACCATTTATCTATGGTTTACTAGTCTCATCACTATTCTGCTACACTTCTCTACTCTGCCTGCATCAGTGTCTCTCTCCTCCCGTTTGTTGCACTTTTTGTTCTTCTCTCAGATATGAATTTATGTTCCTTGTTTCTTCTGTGATTTATTCTCTATGTCTTCTTTCCATTCTATGCACTACGCCTCTTCTATGCACTTCAACACCTTCACATAGCATGCTTCTACCCACATGAAACACACTCAACAGAAACAACATCTCTTCTTTGTTATGCATTTTTATATTCTCTATGAACCAACTACATCCTATGCACTATGCCTCTACATGCTCTTCACTACATTATTGTTCTTCCCTACAGGTTGTTCACTCCACCTCTTCCTCACAATTGCATGGCTAACTAGAAGAATGCCTTCACTTCTCTATTATGCATGTATTTCTCACGTCAAGTCATCTACTTGATAATCATATGCAATCTTCATCTTCTTTGGTTGTTATTCAAGGTTCTTTAGCTTCTCTACCAGTTATCCTGAGAATCCTTTGTTTCTCTGTCAGTTGCAATTCTTCATCCTCTCTGGCAGTTACAGTTATCTAGTTTTGGCTCCTTTGGCTCCTAAGCCCCTTCCTTCTCGTTACCGCTAGCTATGACCTGGGGCCAATCACTTCGGGACTTCGCGTTTCGGGTCATCTGTCGTGAGTCACCCCGACTCTCCCAACTCCTGATCTCCCGAACTTGGAAGTGGAGCTTAGAAACGTGTTATATCTTCCCTAGATATGACCTTGGGTGATGAGTTAATGTGACCATGCGATTGTGGGCGGGTCTATAGGTGGTTTGAGGACAACCCATTTTTTTCCCCGCAATTCACTACAAGCCTCCACACATCCTTTCTCCAAAATCGTGGTTTCAATTGCATCGTGATCATGAAAGATTAAGGCTCGAACATGTTCTTGCCCCACAATGGGGCACGACTGTTGATCTCCAATCTTGACGGTGCATTTGAACAGACAATTCAGATTTTTCCTCTCAAGTCTGTGGACTAGATCTCTCCTTCATCCATCAATGACTGAGGTTTCCTTCGTGATCCAGGCTCCGGGAGTTTCAAATATCAAATGATGTTGTTGTTGACTAGATATCTTTCGGAATGGAAGATCTACTGACATATGTCCTCCTTAATATACTATCAGGATCTCCTTCGCGATTCCGGCCTTCAGGACTTTCAATTCTCAAATTCTCATTTTCTCCTGGAGCATTTCACCTGGAGTCCATGATCCAATGACACGTGTCCCTCTCAGATCAATGGTCGATATCTCCTTCAGGTCTACAGACTTTAGAGATTTCAATTCTCAACTTCCTCTTGTTCAAAAAACTTGTATCCGGAGTCCAAATATTCCTACCACGTGTCCTCCTCGAATCAACAATCCTCTATCACTTTGGGACTTCGACACTTCAACAATCTCAAACATTTATCCTTCACATTTTTCCAGAGATGAAAATATGCTGATGCATGTCCTCTTTAATCCAACAACTATCCTCCTCTCTGAGACTTCGACCTTCAGAAATCTCAAATATTTCTCCTTCTTATTTTCCCGGATAAGTTTCGCACGGATTTCACAATCCGTTGACACGTATCCTGCTACATGATCAATGATCGAGAATACACCCGAAGTGATCTTTTGATCGGACGACTTGTATCAAATCTGGGTCTTCGGCATTCAGGAATTCAGGTCTTTGGGCGAGTACTGGTGGTAAAACTCCTAGAGTGATGTAACTCTTGCATCACTCGATGATGTGTCACGAGACGAGAAGCTTCCATATGTCACTCAGATTTATGATTTCCACGTACCTGAAATTCCAAATCAACTTGAAAAGTGTCATTGTCTGATTGCACCACGTGTCCTTTCTGACATGGTCTTCCATGTGTCCTTGCTGACGTGGTCTACCAAATTTCCTTAAGGACAAGATTTTCTTATGTAATCTGCTGACATAGATCTCCCTTATCTAATGGTCATTGTCTGATCTCCACATCCGATGGTCCTTATTCATTTTGGATTTTCGAGCTTCGAGTTTTTCAAATCTCAAACTTTCAGGAGCGTAACCTCCTCGCATCTCTATATCTGAAGTGAATTTTGTTCATTCGATCAGGATCTTGGATTGACGACTTGATATTTTTGCGATGCAACTTTACTAGCTTATCCTGTCCTTCCACTCAAAATTGATCTGACCACTGATGAAACTTCTCATTCTAAGGATTTCAAATCTAAAACTTTCAGGAGCGTAACCTCCTCGCATCTTTATATCTGAAGTGAATGTTGTTCATTCGATCAGGATCTTAGATTGATGGCTCGATCTTTCTACAGTGAAGCTTTGCTATATTATGCTATCCTTCCACTTGAAATTGATCCGACGGCTGATGAAAGTTCTCATTCTAGGGATTTCAAATCTCAAACTTTCCTGAGTGTAAAATCCTCGCATCTTTAGACCCGAACTAAATGTTGTTCATCGATCATGTTTTCAAATCAATGATTCGATATTTATGCACACTCCTCCTGACTAGACACGGATTCGACAACCACTGTTTCTCCTCCTCCTGATCTTACGCTTCCTCCCGACTTGGAAGAATGTCTAAGTGTCAAAGGCCTCGACCTTTGATCCTTGTGCGAGTCTCGATGACTTGGACCTCGTCTGCACTTCTGGAAACTTCTATCTCTTCTTAGCTTTCTTGTCTTTTCATACTATTCATTTCTTCTCCTCGGGTTACGCTTCTTTCTGAGCTTTGATCTCTTCATACTCACTCTATTCCTCTTAAGCTTTGATTTTCATACTGTTTTCTTCTTCTAAACTTATTATTTCCCTATTTTCCATCATTACTTCTTTTCATGCCTGTAAACATATCATCATCACTATTGTTCTTGCCATCAATGAAAAGCACACTCTACCTGTAAACATGCCAACAATATAATGTTTTTGTTGGTTTATTAATGATTAACCTCAGGTCTTCCCACTGTGCACCAACAAATGGATTCATTATCGAGATCGGGATCTATAACTGAGGGGAATGTTTTGGAGGTTGAATAAGGAAGAGATCACATAATGGTTAAGGAGGAAAGAATGAGAATTATCTAGAGAACAAAATAGGAACCCACAACTCAGTGACAAATAATGGTTGCAAAGGTATGTGTTTATAGATCTTCATGAAATCTTCTTTGGATAGTTTTCGATAATTTTGACTGAATGGTTAGAAAGGATAGTGGAGAACGTTGGAAGATACCGAGTTGAGGCTATGAGAAATTGGACTCTTGAATTGATCAAACAGTTGAATACAGTAAGAAACAAAGTTTTTTGCACAATTGATTTTGGTTGAATATTATATTGGGGGGTTACATTATAGAGTTTGCAATAGATTGTACTCAGTCTTATAGTGTCATGGAGAGGGACTTCTTCAAGGTTCCATGCAGAAGATTTTTTGTTTATGAATGGAAATATAAAGAAAATGATCCTCAGTGCAATCCAACGGAAGAAGGAAGTACATGTCATATCAGAATCTATGTCAAACCCACAACCCCATGTGCAACACCAATATCTGAAGAAGAAACAAACTTTTTCAAGAGAAATTGTAGTTAGCGCAGGAAGTTTGAACATTAGTCAAAATAGTGGAAGTAGCGCAATGAATCTGATTTATTCAATGTCACCGAAGGTAATTACTACACATAATACAATGGAAAGAATAGATAATACATTAAGAATGCCTAAATTCCAGGGAGCAGGGTCAGAAGACTCTGAACAACATATGTTTTTATGAGATATGTAATGGGCTGCGAAGAATGTCCAGGATGAGGAAAAAAAGATAGCTCAGTTAGAAACGACCTTCATAGGTCGTGTAGTGTTATGGTACATGAATTATCAGACTACTACACTGGCATGACAATCAAGGACATTGGCAGAAATTAGAAAAGATTTAGTAAAATGATTTCGAAAGACAAAATTTGAGTCACACTACATCATAGAGATAGAATAAATTAAGCAAATACAGAATGAGAAATTTTTGGATTACGATCAAAGGTTTAAATATGTGATGGGTAGATTAACATTCCACATTCCTGATGAAAAACAAAGAGAATGGTTTATTGCAATTCTATTTCTACACATTCGATGTCCTATGACACAACAGAAGGTCATGTTGTAGACAAAATAATTAGAATTTGTGGTGAAGTTAGAAGCATATCCTATTGGAGATGGTGAAAATATGGCATAGGTTGAGTCATAGCTAGTTGTGATAAGGGTTCAATTATGAGAACTAAATAAAGGAAAGGAAAATAATGAACAATTTTGGTGTATTACATCTAAGACAAAAGGCCATCATAAAGACAAATGCCCAACATTTGTGCAATATATGGCTACAGGGGCACTAAACCCGTTGGCCAGAGGAGTGGGGTATTGTGAAATATGAAATACATGGGGACATCATTTGACGACTTGTCCATTATTGGAGAAGTACTAGAGCCCACCTAGGAATTTGTTCTATAATTTTTGCAAGTCTGTAGGACATGATGATAAGGATTGTCATGCATTTGAATTAATGAGAGAGTGCACTGCAAATGATTACATAATACAATAAGAAAATGAAACAACAGAAGGAGGAGTTCCACATTATAATACTCTGAGAGGATTTATTCAAGGTGGATAAGGAGGATTCGACAAAGGTTGAGGATGAGGAGGATTTGGTAGAGGAGGAAGAGGACCAATCGTTTATTATAATTGCAATCAACTGGGACTTTTGGTGAGATACTTCCCAAATCCTTGCATAAAATGAACATACTGCATAGAATTGGACCATGCAATGGAGGATTGTCCTCAACTGATAGAATAATGGAAGGAAAAAGGGAACCAGAACTAGAACCACGATGCAGCAGCATCGCCAACGTCAAGTGAGCATGGGGCAAGAGCCAACGCATTTTGGGCACATGATGAATTGTTTAAAAACTTTTGAAGATGGATGCACCAAATGTAAATGTAATAGTTAAGGAGAGGTGTACTTATAGATTGTAGTCAAACCTTGAGTGACCTGCTCTCGTCTTAAGGACTAAGAAGGCATTTATGTTAGTTAATGTTAGTAGGTAGCTTTGAATTCTCAGATTTGACAGTTTTAGGAGTGGAGGGAAAACAGATATAGACACCCTCATTTGTATCATTGTAATATAGCAAGAGTAGCAGAATCAAGGAAGAGAGCAAAGAGCTGTAGTTGAAACTATCCATGTACAACGATTTGAATTAATAGAAAGAGCTTCGATTCAAATTCATGGTGTTGTATTTTTTCTCTGTGTATGCATTGTGAATGTTATGCTCATGATGTTTATTCCTTGTTATACATTTTCTTTGATGTGTGAATGTATGATTTCATGTTAATGTCTGAAATCTAAAGAGAGGGAGAATAGAGAATGAGTTTCAATTGTTTCTCTTCCTGACCAAGAGTTTTCTTGCAAGGAGTGCAGTGAAATCGTCCGCAAGGTGTGCGTTGACGGAGGTTAGAGTTTGTCTCTGCAAGCTTAGGAGATTCTCGCAGAAGTGTAAGTTAAGTACAGGAGCCGTGCAAGGAGTGCACAGGTTGAGTGAAGTCTCAGTGTTTTCAAACTGAGCAAAGTGGTGGAAAGATTGCTATTGTAGAGAGTGCAGAGAGTTAGAGGATTCAATACCTAGAAGTATTCAAGAATTTACGCAAGGAGTGCGTGCAGGAGTCTNTTACAAAGAACTCAATGACAATCACAATAATGCAGGGAGGTAAGCAATAAAATATTCAACATCAATCACACACATGAAATATACAGAGACAGATATTTCCTGAGGAAACCCATAATGGGAAAAACCTCTTATTCTTGATATGATAAGTAATCTTTATTTTTTGTACATTATCATTCTTATGAGAACCAAATCATTGTGAGGCTACCACCTCTATTTTTCAAGCTGCAACTTGCTGAGAGCACCAACTCTCTAGTTTCTCTAGCACCCACTAGAAGGAAGCACCAACTCCCTGGTTCTCTAGCACCCACTAGAAGGAAGCACCAACTCCCTAAGTGTTCCAGCACCAGCTATATGGAAGCACCAACTTCCAGTCACACAGGCACCGACCTCTATAATAGAGAACAATAGTTCTCCCTTACACAACCCTGCCACCCTTGTTTTTCTAGCTACAACCAGATGGAATCTACAACTCCCTGTGTTCAAGCACCCACTTGAAACTTTGAGGACAACAGTCCTCCCTAGAACCTCCCTACCACCCTGAAATACAAATATTTTCTTTATTGAATTTATCACAGTGATACACCATTTATCTATGGTTTACTAGTCTCATCACTATTCTGCTACACTTCTCTACTCTGCCTGCATCAGTGTCTCTCTCCTCCCGTTTGTTGCACTTTTTGTTCTTCTCTCAGATATGAATTTATGTTCCTTGTTTCTTCTGTGATTTATTCTCTATGTCTTCTTTCCATTCTATGCACTACGCCTCTTCTATGCACTTCAACACCTTCACATAGCATGCTTCTACCCACATGAAACACACTCAACAGAAACAACATCTCTTCTTTGTTATGCATTTTTATATTCTCTATGAACCAACTACATCCTATGCACTATGCCTCTACATGCTCTTCACTACATTATTGTTCTTCCCTACAGGTTGTTCACTCCACCTCTTCCTCACAATTGCATGGCTAACTAGAAGAATGCCTTCACTTCTCTATTATGCATGTATTTCTCACGTCAAGTCATCTACTTGATAATCATATGCAATCTTCATCTTCTTTGGTTGTTATTCAAGGTTCTTCAGCTTCTCTACCAGTTATCCTGAGAATCCTTTGTTTCTCTGTCAGTTGCAATTCTTCATCCTCTTTGGCAGTTACAGTTATCTAGTTTTGTCTCCTTTGGCTCCTAAGCCCCTTCCTTCTCGTTACCGCTAGCTATGACCTGGGGCCAATCACTTCGGGACTTCGCGTTTCGGGTCATATGTCGTGAGTCACCCCGACTCTCCCAACTCCTGATCTCCCGAACTTGGAAGT
Organism: Picea glauca; assembly: GCA_000966675.3. Taxonomy (NCBI): domain Eukaryota; kingdom Viridiplantae; phylum Streptophyta; class Pinopsida; order Pinales; family Pinaceae; genus Picea; species Picea glauca. The sequence goes on from JZKD02S1724142.1 coordinate 11,059, forward strand.
GGAGCTTAGCAATGTGTTATATCTTCCCTAGATATGACCTTGGGTGATGAGTTAATGTGACCATGCGATTGAGGGCGGGTCTATAGGTGGTTTGAGGACAACCCATTTTTTTCCCCGCAATTCACTACAAGCCTCCACACATCCTTTCTCCAAAATCGTGGTTTCAATTGCATCCTGCTCATGAAAGATTAAGGCTCGAACATGTTCTTGCCCCACAATGGGGCACGACTGTTGATCTCCAATCTTGACGGTGCATTTGAACAGACAATTCAGATTTGTCCTCTCAAGTCTGTGGACTAGATCTCTCCTTCATCCATCAATGACTGAGGTTTCCTTCGTGATCCAGGCTCCGGGAGTTTCAAATATCAAATGATGTTGTTGTTGAATAGATATCTTTCGGAATGGAAGATCTACTGACATATGTCCTCCTTAATATACTATCAGGATCTTCTTCGCGATTCCGGCCTTCAGGACTTTCAATTCTCAAATTCTCATTTTCTCCTGGAGCATTTCACCCGGAGTCCATGATCCAACGACACGTGTCCCTCTCATATCAATGGTCGATATCTCCTTCAGGTCTACAGACTTTAGAGATTTCAATTCTCAACTTCCTCTTGTTCAAAACACTTGTATCCGGAGTCCAAATATTCCTACCACGTGTCCTCCTCGAATCAACAATCCTCTATCACTTTGGGACTTCGACACTTCAACAATCTCAAACATTTATCCTTCACATTTTTCCAGATATGAAAATATGTTGATGCATGTCCTCTTTAATCCAACAACTATCCTCCTCTCTGGGACTTCGACCTTCAGAAATCTCAAATATTTCTCCTTCTTATTTTCCCGGATAAGTTTCGCACGGATTTCACAATCCATTGACACGTATCCTGCTACATGATCAATGATCGAGAATACACCCGAAGTGATCTTTTGATCGGATGACTCGTATCAAATCTGGGTCTTCGGCATTCAAGAATTCAGGTCTTTGTGCGAGTACTGGTGGTAAAACTCCTAGAGTGATGTAACTCTTGCATCACTCGATGATGTGTCACGAGACGAGAAGCTTCCATATGTCACTCAGATTTATGATTTCCACATACCTGAAATTCCAAATCAACTTGAAACGTGTCATTGTTTGATTGCACCACGTGTCCTTTCTGACATGGTCTTCCACGTGTCCTTGCTGATGTGGTCTACCAAATTTCCTTAAGGACAAGATTTTCTTATGTAATCTGCTGACATAGATCTCCCTTATCTAATGGTCATTGTCTGATCTCCACATCCGATGGTCCTTATTCATTTTGGATTTTCGAGCTTCGAGTTTTTCAAATCTCAAACTTTCAGGAGCGTAACCTCCTCGCATCTCTATATCTGAAGTGAATTTTGTTCATTCGATCAGGATCTTGGATTGACGACTTGATATTTTTGCGATGCAACTTTACTAGCTTATCCTGTCCTTCCACTCAAAATTGATCTGACCTCTCATGAAACTTCTCATTCTAAGGATTTCAAATCTAAAACTTTCAGAAGCGTAACCTCCTCGCATCTTTATATCTGAAGTGAATGTTGTTCATTCGATCAGGATCTTAGATTGATGGCTCGATCTTTCTACAGTGAAGCTTTGCTATATTATGTTATCCTTCCACTTGAAATTGATCTGACGGATGATGAAAGTTCTCATTCCAGGGATTTCAAATCTCAAACTTTCCTGAGTGTAAAATCCTCGCATCTTTAGACCCGAACTAAACGTTGTTCATCGATCATGTTTTCAAATCAATGATTCGATATTTATGCACACTCCTCCTGACTAGACATGGATTCGACAACCACTGTTTCTCCTCCTCCTGAGCTTACGCTTCCTCCCGACTTGGAAGAATGTCTAAGTGTCAAAGGCCTCGACCTTTGATCCTTGTGCGAGTCCCGATGACTTGGACCTCGTCTGCACTTCTGGAAACTTCTATCTCTTCTTATCTTTCTTGTCTTTGCATACTGTTCATTTCTTCTCCTCATGTTACGCTTCTTTCTGAGCTTTGATCTCTTCATACTCACTCTATTCCTCTTAAGCTTTGATTTTCATACTGTTTTCTTCTTCTAAACTTATTCTTTCCCTATTTTCCATCATTGCTTCTTTTCATGCCTGTAAACATACCATCATCACTATTGTTCTTGCCATCAATGAAAAACACACTCTACTTGTAAACATGCCAACAATATAATGTTTTTGTTGGTTTATTAATGATTAACCTCAGGTCTTCCCACTGTGCACCAAAAAATGGATTCATTATCGAGATCGGGATCTATAACTGAGGGGAATGTTTTGGAGGTTGAATAAGGAAGAGATCACATAATGGTTAAGGAGGAAAGAATGAGAATTATCTAGAGAACAAAATAGGAACCCACAACTCAGTGACAAATAATGGTTGCAAAGGTATGTGTTTATAGATCTTCATGAAATCTTCTTTGGATAGTTTTCGATAATTTTGACTGAATGGTTAGAAAGGATAGTGGAGAACGTTGGAAGATACCGAGTTGAGGCTATGAGAAATTGGACTCTTGAATTGATCAAACAGTTGAATACAGTAAGAAACAAAGTTTTTTGCACAATTGATTTTGGTTGAATATTATATTGGGGGGTTACATTATAGAGTTTGCAATAGATTGTACTCAGTCTTATAGTGTCATGGAGAGGGACTTCTTCAAGGTTCCATGCAGAAGATTTTTTGTTTATGAATGGAAATATAAAGAAAATGATCCTCAGTGCAATCCAACGGAAGAAGGAAGTACATGTCATATCAGAATCTATGTCAAACCCACAACCCCATGTGCAACACCAATATCTGAAGAAGAAACAAACTTTTTCAAGAGAAATTGTAGTTAGCGCAGGAAGTTTGAACATTAGTCAAAATAGTGGAAGTAGCGCAATGAATCTGATTTATTCAATGTCACCGAAGGTAATTACTACACATAATACAATGGAAAGAATAGATAATACATTAAGAATGCCTAAATTCCAGGGAGCAGGGTCAGAAGACTCTGAACAACATATGTTTTTATGAGATATGTAATGGGCTGCGAAGAATGTCCAGGATGAGGAAAAAAAGATAGCTCAGTTAGAAACGACCTTCATAGGTCGTGTAGTGTTATGGTACATGAATTATCAGACTACTACACTGGCATGACAATCAAGGACATTGGCAGAAATTAGAAAAGATTTAGTAAAATGATTTCGAAAGACAAAATTTGAGTCACACTACATCATAGAGATAGAATAAATTAAGCAAATACAGAATGAGAAATTTTTGGATTACGATCAAAGGTTTAAATATGTGATGGGTAGATTAACATTCCACATTCCTGATGAAAAACAAAGAGAATGGTTTATTGCAATTCTATTTCTACACATTCGATGTCCTATGACACAACAGAAGGTCATGTTGTAGACAAAATAATTAGAATTTGTGGTGAAGTTAGAAGCATATCCTATTGGAGATGGTGAAAATATGGCATAGGTTGAGTCATAGCTAGTTGTGATAAGGGTTCAATTATGAGAACTAAATAAAGGAAAGGAAAATAATGAACAATTTTGGTGTATTACATCTAAGACAAAAGGCCATCATAAAGACAAATGCCCAACATTTGTGCAATATATGGCTACAGGGGCACTAAACCCGTTGGCCAGAGGAGTGGGGTATTGTGAAATATGAAATACATGGGGACATCATTTGACGACTTGTCCATTATTGGAGAAGTACTAGAGCCCACCTAGGAATTTGTTCTATAATTTTTGCAAGTCTGTAGGACATGATGATAAGGATTGTCATGCATTTGAATTAATGAGAGAGTGCACTGCAAATGATTACATAATACAATAAGAAAATGAAACAACAGAAGGAGGAGTTCCACATTATAATACTCTGAGAGGATTTATTCAAGGTGGATAAGGAGGATTCGACAAAGGTTGAGGATGAGGAGGATTTGGTAGAGGAGGAAGAGGACCAATCGTTTATTATAATTGCAATCAACTGGGACTTTTGGTGAGATACTTCCCAAATCCTTGCATAAAATGAACATACTGCATAGAATTGGACCATGCAATGGAGGATTGTCCTCAACTGATAGAATAATGGAAGGAAAAAGGGAACCAGAACTAGAACCACGATGCAGCAGCATCGCCAACGTCAAGTGAGCATGGGGCAAGAGCCAACGCATTTTGGGCACATGATGAATTGTTTAAAAACTTTTGAAGATGGATGCACCAAATGTAAATGTAATAGTTAAGGAGAGGTGTACTTATAGATTGTAGTCAAACCTTGAGTGACCTGCTCTCGTCTTAAGGACTAAGAAGGCATTTATGTTAGTTAATGTTAGTAGGTAGCTTTGAATTCTCAGATTTGACAGTTTTAGGAGTGGAGGGAAAACAGATATAGACACCCTCATTTGTATCATTGTAATATAGCAAGAGTAGCAGAATCAAGGAAGAGAGCAAAGAGCTGTAGTTGAAACTATCCATGTACAACGATTTGAATTAATAGAAAGAGCTTCGATTCAAATTCATGGTGTTGTATTTTTTCTCTGTGTATGCATTGTGAATGTTATGCTCATGATGTTTATTCCTTGTTATACATTTTCTTTGATGTGTGAATGTATGATTTCATGTTAATGTCTGAAATCTAAAGAGAGGGAGAATAGAGAATGAGTTTCAATTGTTTCTCTTCCTGACCAAGAGTTTTCTTGCAAGGAGTGCAGTGAAATCGTCCGCAAGGTGTGCGTTGACGGAGGTTAGAGTTTGTCTCTGCAAGCTTAGGAGATTCTCGCAGAAGTGTAAGTTAAGTACAGGAGCCGTGCAAGGAGTGCACAGGTTGAGTGAAGTCTCAGTGTTTTCAAACTGAGCAAAGTGGTGGAAAGATTGCTATTGTAGAGAGTGCAGAGAGTTAGAGGATTCAATACCTAGAAGTATTCAAGAATTTACGCAAGGAGTGCGTGCAGGAGTCTGCTTGAAGATTTGAGTCGTGGAGAAATATCGGGAGGTTTAGTACCTTGAAGCGCACAGGGAAAGGAGATCATGAACCATCGGACCTCACTTAGATACCCATTAGTTGTGGGATCTGATAGGAGTTGCACGAGGGTTAACCCTCACAAGTAGAGCGAAAGTCCCAAAAGGCGTCGAGATATCGGGACTTCAGAATTCAGGATATCAGAAGTCTCGAGGACAAGAGATTGGGTCACTTTATAGTGAAAACCCCAAATTTGATCTGAGTCGTCCATTCATTAGGAAACGTGGTAGAGATCAAGAACCCGTCGGTATTTCAGCTACCGGGGGTTCGAGTTGACAGAGAAATTGTGACATCGGGGAATCGCAGGTCACGAAATCCCGAACTGAATCAGGACCATCCGTCTGTTGAGACACGTGGTGGAGATCGAGAGTCCATCGGCATTTCGCATGTCAGGAATTCGGGGATCAAGAGGACAGGATGGGAAGCATTTCGAAATTTGATTTCGCGAAATCGCGAAATGATTGAGGATTGTCCATCATAGGAGGACGCGTGGCAAAAATCCAAGAGTTCGGGGAAAATCCCGATAGGAAAGTCCATCGACATATTGGGGTTCATCATTTCGTGAATCCTGAAGATAGTAGACCCGCACATTTCAGGAACGAAAGTTTCGAAATCACAAAAAGGCAGAAGCCTAATTGTGGGCCAGTGTCGGGAATCGTGTCGGAGTTTGACATTTCGGGATTTCGGAAAATAGAGAATCGATATTTCGAGGTTCGTGGAGAAGAGTTGCATGACATCGTAACTCACAAGAGCCGAAAATCTGAAATTGATATCGGGATTTAGGAATTTGGAGTTTGTGTTGACATGAGGTTTTGGAATCGAGAGTCTCGAACTCCCAATATGTGAAAAACGCGCTGATCGTTGGATCGAGCGGGGAATCACAACCGTCGATTTCTTTTGGTGACCAAACATCGGAGTTTCAGTAATGCAGGAATCAGGATTTCGGAGGTCGATGGGATGAGTTGCATGACATTGCAACTCCCGAAATCGCGATAAGGAGAAAGGTGAAATAGAGAGAGGAAATGCCAAGTGTCATAATTTTGGGTTTCGGGGGTCTGAGAGACAAGACACTCGGCCACAAGACTCACAAAAAAATGAATTCCTATCTTCCGAAGTATAAGGGGAAACATTCTAGAGGTTGTTTGTGGGTGCAGATTTCCCGGAAGGGAAATAGAAGGGCCAGTCGAGCACTTTGGGCCAGAAGAGAGGAAAAGATCCTACCCAGATCCTGATCTGTGGATCTAGGAGAAGGGGGTCTACATCAAACCAGAACATACAGATGATAGTAGCTAAGGAGTGTGACAACCAACCTAGAATACAAATAGATATGCATGGAGGAATGAGAACCGAAGCAGACACAACATATCAAGGGAATAGTATTCACGAGTGGGAAAGGAAAGTAGAAGAGCCATTACATATTTTTAATCCAAGAAAAGAGAAAGAAACATACCAAAAAGAAAGAAAAGAATTGATGGGAGTAGACTGGACAACATCAACTTTGACTATGCCATTGTTGTATGACCAACCACCAGTATAAGATATACCTCTAGTCTATGATCATTCTTAGAAATGAATTGATGAAGTAAGTACTTTGAAGACATTTTTAAGAAGTTGTTTAGATTTAATGAAGGATGAATTGATGTTGAGTAGTATACGCAGAATGATTGACCATTGTGCCCAAGAAAAATATCAACCTATTACATATAGAGAAATTAACCATTTTCACAGTAAGAAGTAGACAAATAGGGAGCTCAAGATCAATGTGTAGATAAGAGCGTATGAAATGGAAAATATAATTCTAGATCTAAGGTCCAATGTAAATCTTATACTGAGACAAACTTTCCATATGATGGGAAAATCAAAGCTGATTTTGTCTCCTATCTAGTTTATGTTAGTGAACTAACATAAGATCGCTCCAATTAGAAGGTTAACAAGAGTAAATGTCAATATTGATGGAGTGCACAGTGTAGCAGACTTCGAAGTGATCAACATAGTATATGGAAGTAAACCATATTCAACAATGTTGGGACTTGATTGGGAGTTTGATAATCATATGATCACTGAACTAAAGAAGAGACAAATGGTATTTGAAGTCAAAGAATTGAAGGTCACTGCACTGTTAGACCCCACGGAAGGGTAAAGGTATGTAGAACTAGCAAAGAGAAAAAGAACTTGATAATTTGTATAATATGATTGTGAAAATGGATGATTAGGTCAATCCTATAACTAAAGGAGTACTTAGTTGAAGGATTATTATCTCATGTGCATTATACTTAGAAGATACCTCAGAAAATTGGCAACAAATAATACATGAAGTATCGACAGGGAAGTGTGCTTGAATTACTTGTGCATTGAGATTGATTGGGACTGAAATAATTGAGCCTACAAGGTATAATGTACTAACACCTATAGAATATTTTATGAATGAGTTTGAAATGCATATCCCATATCAGAAAGGGTCTTTTCCTTAGATGTCGCACTAAAAGAAACTTCAATGAGATGGTGGGTTGCACATAAACATAGTATAAGAGATTGGACATAGTGCAAGAGGTTATTACAAGTCATATTTGGGATAGAGAATGAAAGTAGCATGCCGAAGTATAGTGGATTAAGTTGTCCAACATATCATGTTACAAACTGTATTTTTCAATGGAGAATGGTACCAAGACAAGAATGGACTCAGTTATTTGTGTATATTCTAGACAGAATTCCCATGAATTGGTACATCAAATTAAAAGTGAATAGAGGAAAAGGAGATTGGGAAGATATGACCAAAAACTTAATGGTAACATTCAATTTTGAGAATAATAATCCTTTGATTGAATCAACCTTGTGGGTGCTCAAAAATAACAGTTTTGCATCAGAGGACTTGTTGGGATCAATACCATTGTATAGTATGCTTAGAGTCACTGCAACACTAGAAGAGGCCATGCATTGTTATAATGTCGCAGAAGAATCCCAGTATGAGGAAGATCCAAGAAAGTTGTAGATATCATAGACTGAAGGGGAGAGCGCAATAGAGGGACCAGATCTTGATTCATCCATATATGAAAAGCCCCTAAGAATGCGGAAAGTGAACATTTGTACATAAGAGAAACCTAAGTTTTCCAATATAGGAGACTACTGGAGTGAGGAATATTGAAAAGATTCCCAACTTACTACGTGACTACCATGATCTTTTTCCAATGACATTCTTAGAGATGAAAGGATTTTTTGGAGAATTAGGAGAAATGAAGATTTCATTGAAACCAAATGTGAAACCTATGCAACAAAGACCCTATAGAATGAACCTGGAATATTAGAAGGTAAAAGTAGAAAAATATAGAATGTTAGAGGCTAGAATTATAGAACCTATTGAATAATCAGAGTGGATCATCCCAATGGTAGTCCGAGATAAGAAGACTAGAGGAATTAGGATATGCATTGATCTAAGAAAATTGAATGATGCATGTTTACATGACTCTTTTCCTATGTCTTTTACAAATGAAGTATTAGAGAATGTAGGGGTTCAAGAATCTTATTCTCTTACAGATGGATTCTAGGGATACCACAATATCAAGATTGCATAAGAAGACGAATATAAGATGAACTTTGCGACAAAATGGGGTTGTTATTAGTACACGGTTATGTCATTTGGGTTGAATAATCCACCAATGATATTTTCCAAAGTAGTTGTTGCGGCCTTCAAAGAGTTCATTCATAAATTTTTAGAGGTGTACTTATATGATTGGAAAATATTTAGTCTATTGAAAGATCATGTTGAACTTTTGTGCTTAATTTTGGATAAGTGTAGGCAATACCATATTTCATTGAATCTGAAGAAATGCATATTCTGTGCACCTTTTGGAATTTTGTTGGGCCATGTGGTGTGCAAACAAGGATTGATAATGGACCTTGCAAAGATAGTTGTGATTGTTGATTTTCCACCACCAACTTCAGTGCGACAATTGAAGTCCATGCTAGGTCATACAGGGTATTATAGAAAGTTCATCAAAGGATATGCACGGATCACAACCCCTATGGAGAATTTGCTAAAGAAGGAAGTGAAGTATCAATGGAATGATGAATGCCAAAAGAGCCTAGACACATTAAAACAAAGTATGGTAAATACGTCGATTCTCTTTTTTCTTGACTGGAACAAAAAATTTCATGTACATGCTAATGCATCGTCTATAGCATTAGGAGTAGTTTTGGCACAACTGAGCGAAGGAGAGATAGACCATCTAATTGCATTCACCAACATGTAGTTATCATCTACAGAGTAGAACTATACTATGATAGAATGAGAATATTTGGTGATGGTGTATGCCTTGCATAAGTTCAGACATTACCTACTTAGATGTCACTTCAAGGTGTATATAGATCACTTTGTGTTGAGATACCTAGTGGACAAGCTAGTGTTGGGGGGTAGAATCTGCAGATGGTTATTACTATTTCAATAATATGAATTTAAGGTGATCGTGAAATAAGGAAAGTTTAACTTAGGATTGGATCATTTTTTGCACATACTATTAGGAGAAGATACAAGAAACTTGGATGATAGTTTACTAGATGCACACTTATATGCAATTCAGATGGTGGATGACTATTTCATAGAAATAGTTAATTTTTTTAACATAGGAGTAGCTCCATCATAATTCATAGTGGCACAAAAGAAGAATATCGTAGTAAAGGTCACATAATAGCAGTTGATAGCAGGTAAATTGTGCATGTTAGGTGTAGACAATATTCTACGATGTTTCATATTGGAGCATGAAAGAAACATGGTATTTTTTGAGGCACATGAAGGGGTTGCAGGAAGTCACTATGCAGGAAAATAAATGACCCAAAAGATTATTTGCATAGGATTATGGTGGACTAACCTGTATAAAGATGCTAAAGAATTTTGTCATAGTTGATCTAAAATTGAAGAAGACTTGAAATACTTGAAATTATTTGCAATGTAAATGTTATGTGTCTAAAGCAAATGGATCAGTTTGCAACACATAGATTAAAGGATTAGTTATGAAAAATACACATAGACAACAGTATAATCAATGAACATAAGCACATAAACACAAAAAATTGATAAAGGAGTTCACCCATCTCTTGGGCTACATCTCCTAGTCTAGCTTCCAATGGATCATTATTATTAATTGATCAAAGTGCTCAAAAACATGTCTTACAATTCTCAAATTGACAAACCGACTGCTCCAATGGCTTCAAAGGGTCCAAAAACCCTTGTCTGGGCTCTTTCGGCACCTCAATCGGTTGAAAAACGAAGAAGTTAGGCCTCCTGGAAGTCTCCCTCTTCAAGCTTGCTGCCTCTACATCTACAAATTGCACCCTTTTTGTTTGAACCTAGCTCACACGAAATATAAGGCGTGAAAACCCAGCATCGGGCGCAACCATGCCAACGATGCAAACCGTAGGACTGTTAAGGGCCCGCCAGCCCCTAACCGCCTAGCACCTGGGCGTATAAAGGTCATATGACCACGTGTATAAACAAGAAGTGGTTAGAACCATTTAACTGTTTAACTCCCCCCACGCTCCATACATGGTTACATGTAAACCCATGTGACCGAATTCCATGCCCATGTGAAATGGGGCCACAAACCATATAACCGCGCGATTTTCCACGTGTTAACTTCCCACGCATTTTTTACACAAATGCATGGTTATATAATACAATATTGTCATGGGGTTTTGGTTTAGAACTCCCATATGGTCACATATATTATCCACAAGACCACGGGTCAGGGCTAAGCCCTGACCCGTCTCCCCCGCCATTCATTACATAATGTGAATTCAAATAAATTAAAACACACTTATATAACAAGGAACAAATAGCGGTGTAATGGTTAGGTGGATGTTGTAAAGGTTTATGCGGTGGGGAGGTCTGGGGGTCGAACCCCACGGACTCCAATATATTTTGCATATAACAATCAACCAATATAAAGGTGCCACATGGAATCAAACCACCAACCATAGGATGACACGTGTCAACACATCATTCACCTTCAACAACCAACCAGATTCTTCCACATCATCATATGGTCTATACGGCCCTGCCACGTCAGCCTGTACGGACTGTACGGATTGTACAGTCAGCGTTCCCATTTTTTTGCCTGTTTGACTTGATGAACAGATTGTAATATCTCTCGCTCCCAACGTTCATTTGAGACGAAACAAGTTACACTAGGTTCCCAACAATGAGGCCTACGCTCTCGTCCGGTTTGAAGTGATTCTGAGCACTTTGAATTTTTGAGCAAACTTTGATCCCCTGATCACACCTCCCCATTGGGAAGCTTTTGGACCTACAAAAGAATATTTTCAATCTATGTGAAGATGAGGGTAAAGTTCCCTCACCCTTCCAACCTCAATCCACTTGGCCTTGCTTCGATTCGTCCCTTTAAGACCAACTCGTAGATACTCCACATTTCCTCATTTTGAAGTTCACATTCTCCTGTCAAGGATGGTGTCTTCCTACAGTTCTGTTAGATACTCTGGAGAAAA